>CAXIPT010000001.1:26739824-26843872 GCA_964030475.1 Tethya wilhelma
ATAGCATAATATTATTATCATAGGGAAGTAAATGACATAAGAAATAATATGTGTTTGTAAATACACATAACTGTATCCTCTAAGCCATCATCTTGTGAATTGTCAGCTGATATAAAAAATGAACCAAAAGTCACAAAGTGTAATGGGCAGGCCAACTGCGTATAGTTAGTTATCTCTCTCACCTTCAACAATCGTGCAATATACTAACATCCATGAGTTGCCTACTCATTTCTTAATACCACTCATTTTAGTTCAGTGCCATCATCCTAATAAAAGCACAGTCACTATAGTAGTGTAATACTCTTGATTAGTAGCCTCGTACCCAGGCTCTCCCCTTTGACCTTTAATCACAGAATTCGGAAATTAAGGAAGGGGAGAGCCTGGGATCTCACGTCACACACATGAACCCCAAATAAGGTGAGTGTGGGCAAAATTAACCACAATCCATGAAGTTCAATCGACTAGTTATGCAAACGAAGATGCAAGTACAACCTGTCATGTAATTTACTTGAAAAACATGTCTTGCTGTTATGTATGGTGACTTTTTTAGTCCAAAGATTTGGTGTTTTGTTTCAGTATTGCTAAAATTCTGAGTAGAACTGAACTATAAATATGGCAACCTTAGACGGAAATTGTGTGGGCAGTCTGATTGCCTAGACATGATATGCCTACGCTCAAATACCTGTGTTCTACTAGTGTTCTACCTGTAGAGTCACGTGCGCGACGTAGGATCCCAGGCTCTATCTCTCCTTACTGTTAGTGTAAGGTCAAAGGAGAGGGCCTGGGTACAAGGCTACTCAATTAGCATGTGTGTACTTTTCAGTTAATGTGATGGAGAGTTTGAACTCTCAAAGAATCAACTGTCAACTTACACTCTATATACAGTGTACTCCTTCTATTTCATTCTTTTGTGTGTGTGGTATGGGTGTGGGTGTGAGTGGGTGTCTACGTAGGGGTGGGGTGGGGGTGGAGGGAGAATCTATATGAAACCCAGATAATTAAAGAAATTAGAGCTGGGAATAAGGCTATAGAGATGCGTACTATATCCACCGGCAATTATGTATTTTGTCACACAATGAATACTCTGTTCAACTCAACTGTCAACTTACAATTTATACCTTTTTCTATTTTATACACAGCCTAGCCAGCAACAATATTGGTGATGATGGCGCTCAATCCCTAGCAGCAGGTCTTTCTCATTGTACCAACCTACAGAAACTGGAGTAAGTTACTATGAAAGAGACTGTTTTAACTGTGATTCACTGATGCATGACTAATCCGTTACAATGGTTATTCTAATTAATGCAGGCAACTTAGGTAAGACTTTTGCATAAAATTTTTTAAGTTGCTGCATGTCATTTTAGATACCATCAGAATCTAATTAAAGCACCCTAATGTCAGTATATGTATAGACTATTTCAGTCACCATGATTATAATTATTAGCTAGGAGGAGTAAACTGACATTGACATCATAATACACTTCTGCTATAAGCCTGGCCATGAGGTGGTACTTGCAGTCTGGAGTAACTGTAATTGATTCTCTAGTAGTTGTATTTGATCTTTTGATAGACGATTTTGTTTACTCTTTCTTATTAATACATAGCCTACAGAACAACAATATTTGTAAACAAAATAATAATGCTCTTGTAGAGAAAACTAGGTCCACCTTGCAATGTATGTTACACATGCACTGTTAAGTATTGACTTACGTTCTACTTTCTCTCGTTTCTCTCAATTACATACAGCCTAATGGGCAACAACATTGGTGATGATGGTGCTCAATCCCTAGCAAAATGTCTTTCTCACTGTACCAACCTACAGCTACTGAAGTAAGTTAACAGGCTGTATCGTCACCTTTAGCACATCGGACATCCTTGATTTACAGTGGGTGCCGCACCCCTTGACCTTTACACACATCATTAGGAAGCCACTCCTCTGAGCCATCAGTGAGGAGTGGTGTGCACATAGCATAATATTATTACTAGAAGAATGCAAGGCATTGTAGGGCAAGCCTGAGCGAGCGCAACATTTTGCAAGAGTTGTACAGCGAGTGTATGGAGAATATAATTTTGTCAGAATGCCAATGGTATATATAGATCTGGCTATCATGCAGTGTGAGTACAAAAGTGACAGTATTCAAATGACTGTAGTATGAATGTCAGAAGTTAGCTTGCACAAAGGATTGAAATGAGATGTTGAGTCTAGAGTTATTTTCGAACTTGGTATCTATTGCCCTCTGACACTGTATGTTGAGCAAGCCTGGCAATACCCTTTTTCTCCTTGTTTCCGCTGCCTATTTTTCTGTTGGGCGCTGCTTTCTATGCCTAGCTCTCATAAGATATGCTTAGCATCTATCTTGTTTTAGCTGTCTTAAGTCTCACAACCTCTAGCTATCAGCTGAATCATTTCTCATGTATTTTGCTCTAGCTGCACCTCATTCTGATTTCTAAACTGTCTCGAAAACACGTACACACTCTAAACTTATGCACATGCGTGAGTAGTAATGCATCGTATATTGTATGGGTCGATCATTATGTTAGCTAGAATTAGCTTACGTGAACACACAAAGTCCAACAATGACATACAGACAGACAGACAGACAGACGCTCCCAACGTACTATACTCATGCACTATCTGGGGCTTGCTCAGGCTCACCCCAATCACAGTGGAAGGAAATGACATGAGAAATATGTGTTTGTAAATACACATAACTGTATTCTCTAAGCCATCATCTTGTGAATTGTCAGCTGATATAAAAAATGAACCAAAAGTCACAGTCACAAAGTATAATGGGCAGGCCACCTACATAATATAGTTAGTTATCTCTCTCACCTTCAACAATCGTGCAATATACTAACATCCATGAGTTGCCTACTCATTTTTTAATACGATACTGTGATCAACAATGACTATACCATTATATCATTTGTTTGTTTTCTCTACAGTTTGGGTAATAACTCTATCAGTGATGTGAGTGTGGAACACTTGTCTAAACTAATCACAACAGCTCCCGAACTAAATCATTTTAGGTAAGTTTGTTTAATAAGATGGTACCACTTGTACCTGTCCACTCATTTGTGTTCAGTGCCATCATTCTAATAAAAGCACAGTCACTATAGTAGTGTAATACTCTTGATTAGTAGCCTCGTACCCAGGCTCTCCGCTTTGACCTTTCACTCACAGAATTAGGAAAGGAAGGGGAGAGCCTGGGATCTCACGTCACGCACGTGAACCCCAAATAAACTATCGTGGGCAAAATTAACCACAATCCACGAGCTGATCTCAATTATTTCCCTCAAGTTTAGCAGCAAAGAAGCAGAACTGGTACTTTTGTTAGTGCTCTGCTGCAGCAGTCTAATTTGCTTACTAGCTTCTCTTTGGTATCTTTATAGCTAGTAGCATGCTACTTGTACACTATTTAGAGTGAGATACGGTTCAATCGACTAGGCATGCAAACAAAGATGCAAGTACATTCTGTCATGCAATTTACTTGAAAAACGTGTCTTGCTGTTATGTATGGTGACTCTTTTAGTCCAAAGATTTGGCGTTTTGTTTCAATATTGCTAAAATTCTGAGTAGAACTAAAAATATGGCGACCTTAGACGGAAATTGTGTGGGCAGTCTGATTGCCTAGACATGATATGCCCACGCTCAATTATCTGTGTTCTACTTGCGTTCTACCTGTAGAGTCACGTGCGTGACGTAGGATCCCAGGCTCTATCTTTCCTTACTGTTAGTGTAAGGTCAAAGGAGAGAGCCTGGATACAAGGCTACTCGATTAGCATACATGTGTGTACTTTTTCAGTTAATGTGATGGAGAGTTTGATAGTAGCTAAGAAATTTATGTAAACATTTGTATCAAAGGATCCTAGTATCTCGCTATCAACATGTACACTACTAAGCCTGGCCATGTTCATGATTGGCATGATCATATATAGTGAGCAAATCACTTACCATTTTCAGTGAGCAAAGTGTACATTTTTTCATGAGTAAAGAATTTAGTTGTTGTGTTTTCATTATTCTGGTGATACAAGTTGTGGCCAATCTTCACCATGCATCCAAACTAAAACATCACAGGTGATCTAGAAGAGACAGCTTTAGTTGCCTCAGAGTCATCCAGTGTGTCATGGGAGTTAGATCAAAGAGCTGATTATTCCCAACGAGGCTCTCCTCCTTCTTTGATCTCCTTTCTCCTCCCCTTTTCTTCCCCAGCCTCCTCATCTTTTGAGGGGCAAATATAATGGAAGCATTATTCCAATAATTAGTTATACAATGATCATAATTCAGTATAAAGGTCACTGTTGACCACCCTTAGCCTCGTTCCCAGGCTCTCCTAAATTTATGGCTTCCCATGATGTAATTTGTTTGTATAATCATGATGTGTGTATGTACAGGCAAGTTGGTGTTGTACAATAATTTAATACTAATAATTATTGATTATCTATATATCCATGAATGATTGTTGTGTACATACACCCATGCACAGCCTGTGGGAGAACAGATTCACTGAGAGTGGAATGGCTGAACTGAGAAAGGCAGCAGAGAAGAGAAAGTTGAACAGTGAACTTTGTACTCCATATTTCAATCTATTATTGTGAAGGACATCAATTATTGCAGTCATGCATGTTTTGCAACAACAATTTTCCCCCTTTTTTAAAAAAGAATTTACATTAGGATCCATGAACATTATCATGTCCATAAACCCTTGGTCTCTGTATGCATATGATAATGTATGCATGAGAATGCTGAATATATGCTCTGAGGGGACACAGTTGAGGAGGAAGTGGGCCTTAGTTTTCAACAGTGATGGAAGAGGCACACTAGAGTCTTCTCTCTTGGCTATAGATCTCCCACTAGCCTGCTTCTCTCCATCTATGGTTAGGTGCCTTCGAAGGTCCACCTCAGAGACGGGCTCTATAAGTCTTGAAGCCACTCTAGAGGGAGCCAGAGGAGGGCTTCACAGATGAACAGCCCCGTTGAAGCTGACACTCTCTTCTTCTACTCTCTCTTGAGCAGCAGTAGAGTGCTCATGGTAGCCATAGATGGCTGTGACAGGTCCTGATTGATGGAAAGAAAAGTTGAAATGCCCCAAACGAAGTAGCCAGTGCTGGCCAACTTGAATCACAAGCAGAATTTCCAGTCTGACATCACGATGGCAGACACCGTTATTGTAGAAGTGTGTGAGAGCTGAAAACAACTGGAGCAGACAGAGCAGCTCAAGGTAGTCTTTAGATGAGAGGATGGAGAAGTTGATGTTTTATAGGAATCATGCTAGCTGTGAATCTCAAATCAAAAGCACCGCAATTTCATTGCGCATGCGCAGGAAACTTTGCATATCACGTGACAGATCTAAACAAACAGCACTCAGCGGTCGGTTTGCAGTACTAACTTGCTGGTTGTTTTCTGCCCTTCTGGCTTCAGTTCTAACTGACATTGAGGTATGTTGTAAATATTTGCAGTCTAGCAATTGAATGTCTTTACAATTTGTATTTAAACTTTAGCTATGTTTGTGGCACAGTCAGTCTTTTTTGTGTGACCCCAATGATAGTCATAGAATCAGCGTTCTCTGTGATTTAGTATAAAACAAGGTCGACACGTCTCTAGCCCTGAGGCATACAAGCGCCTCCACTAATTGTGGATGTTAAACTTTAGCTGTAGGGTCATCAAACTGAGCCTGGCTCTATAGTGTATGGTGTCAGTTTGAATACTGTGTGGTATGAAGGAAAGTTTAAAGTGGGTGGGGCTATTTATTGGACAAAGTGTGCTAGTTGGTTTGCCAGTGAATGGTAACATACTCATCATAGTGTCTATCTTTCTTGAATAGTAAGTGTCTTGACCCCAAAGTGACCAGCTAGTCTCTAGGAGATGGCAAGTAGCTCTGGAACTCAAAGGAAAGGTATTGTCTTTCAGTACAGTAATTATTTGCATCCGGGCATCAAGTGCCAGCTAGTATGCCCACATGTAATTGTGTATCATCATGCACTTGCCTAGAGCTCATGTATAACTTTCCACATGTGTGTGAGCAGTGTGTACCAAGCTCCTTTTTCTTCCTCCACAGCATACCGTAGAGTCGGGTTATTAGGCGCACTTCGTTATTAGGCGCACATTCGCTATTAGGCGCATGCTGTCTTCTTACACTTACCTTTGATAACAAGCGCAAAGTTTATAAACTGGATGTTCACGTAGTTTTCTAAGCCTGATAGCCATGAACAACGCTTTCTTTCACTACTTGGCCTTCCATTTCACTTAGAAAAGGCAGCTTCTCGCCGCTTTTAGAGCTCTAGCACCGCTAGCGCAATCGATTTCTGCTAGATGACGTCATTTATTTGGAGGCGTGGTCATACGTTAGCCCTCGTTATTAGGCGCACCTCGTTATTTAGCGCATACTTTTTCACTAATATCCCAATAAGCGCATGCGCTTAATAACCCGACTCTACGGTATTAAAATCTGCATAAAAAGCTAAGATTTATCATTATAGTCTACCGCCTATATCGAGGATGGTCAAGCTGCATGTCTAGATTTGAAACCTATTTTTTTGAGGAAGAAAATTTCACAATACCAGCATATGTAACGACTGCATGTACGTGTCCATGCAATGCCATGCCTACTGTCCACTATTTAGGCTAGGATTTAATATGGATAGACTGCATGCTTGCATAGGATGAGCTGCACTGTAACTACATGCTTTTCCTATACATTCTACGTGTACTTAGAAAACACCCAAAATTATTAGGGGCAGGTACCTCATAAGGTACATGTCTGCTGTTAGGAGTATCCTTTTATGGAGAGTCTAGTGTACACATTGTGTGTTACAGATCACACTATAAGTATAACACTACATTTACTAACTGTGACTGGATTATCCACTCAACCTGCCACAAAACATTATAGATTTGTTTGTTTTACAGAATTGAACTCTGCCACTATTGCACAAGAGTTGAGATCAGTTTCCTTATATTGGTATTCGTTTGGACTCAAGATAGGAATTGATGTTCACATACTAGCTCAAATTGAGCGTGACCATCAGCACAAAGGTGCACCTCATCTGTTTAATGAAGTAGTCTGTTACTGGCTGAACAACTTTGAGGACACATCCTGGGGGAAGGTTGCAGATACTTTGAGAAAGATTGGCGAACCACAACTTGCTGAACAAGTCAGAGAATATGACCATTGCAAAGGTAAGGTGTATGTATCTCTATTCCATAAAGTTTGTATTTCTCTGTTGTAGTATATATATAGATGAATGGTTGTTTTTTTGCATACACACAATTATGATAGGAGTTATTGAAGAAAGTGATTGGGTATCTATCTGTGGTTATTTACATAAGCTGGACCGATTCCAAATCGTACGTCTTGGAGGAGTGTTAGGGTTAAGTCAGTATAATCTTGAGAAGATGCTAGTCCTTCCTGATGATATGGTGAGGGCGTGGCTCCGCAAACAAGACAACGTGATAGAGCAGTGTGGTGGTACTCTCACTTGGCAAGTTCTTGTCAATGCTCTTATAGAAACAGGACAACGTGGAATTGCAGACACTATCTTAAATGAGAGAATACCACATGCTAGAGGTATCAATTCAACATTTAGTGTATGTGTAGAGCTGAAATGATCCTATATGCATCGTATGTTGTGTAGGTGTCATGGGCACTAGTGAGTCTGTTGGGTCATGTGATAGTTTTGCCATCCCACCACCTCTAAAGGTCCCTCGGCTACAACAAGGTACTATTCATACATGATATAAAGCCACTATAGGTAGCATGATATATTTTATATCAGAATTAATTTAATTTCTACCAAAAGCACAGAGGCAAGCTCTGAAGATGTTTCTGCTAGTACAAGTATCCCTCAGATTAGCATGATCCGATAAAATGAAATTTCAGCAGCATACAATTATATAGAGAGATAAGCTGTTCCATTCAGTATAAGTGTGCTGAGTCCGATAATCAGTGCTGGCTTTTCTCCCTTGATTCTTCAGTCAACTCCATTTAATGTCAACTAATACTTTAATGATTGAGTGTTATTGTGTGTTTGTGTATTTCTGTGTCTCTCCATCAGATGGCAAGCTGGCCTCATGCAAGCAAAAATTGCAAGTCTACTATTCCCATCAACCTGAAGTCCCTGACAGCACATGTACAGCGTGGCCACCAGTGAAAGGGACTAAACATTTTGCGTTAGCATTAATCAATACTCAAGGGAAAAAGTTAAATGACTTTGCATTTCAGACAATCCAAGGCAAAATAGATGATATTTTGAAGGCTAAGGACGAAATTTCATATGAAGTTGCCTTCAATGAGTTAGAAGATGGTGACCGGATTCTCCTTGAAGGAAGACCAGGCTGTGGGAAGACTACTCTGATGCACAAGATAGCTAGGGACTGCGCTCTGGATCAGATTCTCCAACCTTACATTGTCTTTCTAGTACATCTTCGTAGGTTTGGAAATAGAGCTGACATTGACCTTAAGGACATCCTTTGTGGAGTTAATGTTAGGTTCTATCATGAAGAAATGGAGCATCTCTGTTCGCAGGTTGAAGCAACTAGTGGTAATTAAGGGTTTTGTCTTCGCTCTTGACGGTCTTGACGAATACAACCCTGAGGGGAAGAAGGACACCTTCATCTTCAACCTTATTCGAAAGAACATCTATCCAAACGCTGTCGTTATTGTTGCCTCACGTCCAGCTGCAACTAGGAAGTTCCGAAAAGATTGCTCAAAACGTATCGAAATACTTGGCTTTCGTAGTAAGCAAATCAAAGAGTATGTTAGCAGCTACTTCAATGATCGGAAAGAAATGGCTGATGAGCTGATGTCTTATTTAGATCTTCATAATAATGTGATGCACATGGCCTACCTCCCTCTGCATGTTGCGATGATATGCTTCCTGTATGACGACGACCGCTTTTTACCATCCACAGAAACTGAGATTTATGAAAAGTTCACTAAAAATACTCTTATTCGTTGTTTTGAAAAGACCAAAGATTCTCAGGACTCTGAATCAGATGAGCCTTACATCATCAGTTCTATAGAAAATCTTAAAAAAGACCACCAAGAGTTGTTTGCAAAGATTTGTGAACTAGCTTTCTCTGCCACAGCATCTTCTAAGCAGTGGTTTTCATTTAGCGATCCAGATGTAAAGGATAGTTTCCGGCTTAAGACTGGTAGCACTGGAAATGATGAAAGTACTCTATAGGCCTGATTATCATCAATAGATTCACTGTCAGTGATGGTGTGGATGAAACTTATACTTTTTTGCACCTCACTTTTCAGGAATACTTGGCAGCATGCCATGTAGCTAACCAAAGTAGTGATGAACAGCATCAAATTATTCAGAAGTATGGAGCAAACAAGCACTTAGCACAGGTGTGGAAGTTCTATTGTGGAAGTGCAACGTTTTCTAATGTCCAATCATTGGAGAATTTAACACTACTTCTAGACAAACTATTGAGTGTACAAAAAGAAAACAATTTGTTACTATGTCTTCAATGTGCCTATGAAGCTAAGAATGATGTTGCCTGTAGCCACATCGTGACATCCCTAGAGGGGAAGCTATCTTTAAGTGGTACATTGAATCCAACTGATACAACCGCTCTTGGGTATGTGCTATCCAGAGCTGACCAATCATCAACACCTTGTAGTGAACTGTCATTAACATCTTGTCGTTTTGGAGCTGAGAGTATGGATGCCTTGGTGAAGGCAACTGGAGAGGAAATACAACACTTGGAAATGATTAGGTAAAAAGTTGTCCATTATAGTTGCAGCAGACTTTATCTATCTTATTCACTATAGTTTCCATGGCACTGAGATCAATACAAAAATGGAAGAAGGTTTGGCCAAATTTTTGAAGAAATTGAAAACTGCAAAAGAAGTAGAGTCAGTTAAATAGACAACAATGTAATATGACACACATACCATTTAAGTGCCTGTTGTCTCTGTGCATACAGTCTCTCTCATTGCAAGTTAAGAATGTGCACACTCTCTCTGTTACAATCCCAGTCAGCCATTCCACCTACTGTCACTGCTTTAAAGTAAACATATTCTATTTTGATTCGTGATAAATACAGTGACTTCTCTGTCTTATAGTTTAGGAGACAATTCACACTTAGGTACCAAGTCTGTGTCTGTGATACAGAGCATTAAAGATGGTCTTCCCAATCTCAAAAGACTGGAGTAAGATTACAATTTCTGCCAGTGTCACTTCTGCTATACTGTGATCGAATGTCATAAGAATTATGTCATTGTGTTGTAATCAATTGATCTGTTTCTAGACTTCCATGGACTGACTTGGAGTCAAATGTTGATACACTCGAGATCGTTAGACTGCTCCATGATGTGGACACAAATTTTTGGTCTGGAGTGAATGCAATGAAGTATGTGGCTGCATGACTTGTGGTCATGTAATGTCACTATAATTATGTGGATGATAATAATATGAATCTGTGCTCTCATTCTCCTAATTACCTACATACACATTAAAAAAATTAGCTTTAGGTACATTGACACTGATAATGCCCAATCTGTAGCAGAAGCTCTTTCTCAGTGTACCTGCTTACAGTCACTGGAGTAAGTTTACCATGATTGTATAACCAGAGTGCATACTATTACTCCGATTTCCTATTATACATGCAGCCTCTCATCCTGCCGCTTGGTAGACACCACCCTCTCTCTGATACTCGCAGCCATTCCAACCACTGTGACTAATTTGAAGTAAGTCTTTATAAAGAGTTTTACCAACAGATACTCAGGGTTGTAGTAAGCAGATTTTATGTGCAGTGGCCATGCATATTCATGTTGCTTAATTATGAATATTATAATTAGTTAAACATTGAGTTATACCCTCTAACTTTAATACCTTCAATAGCTGGTTTAGTCCTGTCAGGTTGACAGTGATGAAAGTAGCTAAGCTCTAGCTTTGCATGCATGCACGCCAATTTATGCTGACTAAGCAAACACAGTGTATGCTCTAGCTAGGCAGCGTTAAACTTGTATATGTATCGAAGTCATCTATACCTACCTAGTACAGTTCACTAATGTGAAATTAATTTCTGATTCACTATACAGTTTAGGAGGAAGTCAAAACGTGACTGAGAAGTGTTTTCCTGTGCTACAGAAGATAAAAGATCGTCTCACTGATCTACAAACTCTAATGTAAGAGTAAAAAGTTTGAGTTTAGTTTGTAATTCGCTATAATTATACACACACTTGCCCATAGACTGCCTTGGGAGCCTTTTACTTCAAGACAAGGAGACAAGGGAGCCATAAGAGACAGAGAGACTGGGAGACTTAAGGAGACCAGGGAGACAACAGAGACCAGGGAGACCGGGAGACGTAAGAGACAGGGAGACCAGGGAGACGTAAGGAGACCAGGGAGACAGAGAGACGTAAGAGACAAGGAGACCAGGGAGATGTAAGGAGACCAGGGAGACCAGGGAGACCAGGGAGACCAGGGAGACCAGGGAGACCAGGGAGACGTAAGGAGACCAGGGAGACCAGGGAGACCAGGGAGACATAGGGGACCAGGGAGACTGGGAGACTTAAGGAGACCAGGGAGACAACAGAGACCAGGGAGACCGGGAGACGTAAGAGACAGGGAGACCAGGGAGACCAGGGAGACCAGGGAGACCAGGGAGACATAAGGAGACCAGGGAGACCAGGGAGACATAGGGGACCAGGGAGACAGGGAGACGTAAGGAGACCAGGGAAACAAGGGAGACCACAGAGACCAGGGAGACATAAGAGACTGGGAGACAGGGAGACAGGGAGACATTAGGAGACCAGGGAGACCAGGGAGACCAGGGAGACAGGGAGACGTAAGAGACAGGGAGACCAGGGAGACAGGGAGACATTAGGAGACCAGGGAGACCAGGGAGACCAGGGAGACAGGGAGACGTAAGAGACAGGGAGACCAGGGAGACACAGGGGACCAGGGAGACAGGGAGAGACCAGGGAGACTAGGAAAGAAAAAAAAAACCTCCTACATGCATGCATGATAATAGCTGAGTCAGCATATTTCGTGATTCTTAAATGGGGAAACAACCTAATTTATGCATGTGGGATGTTAGTTGCACAGGGCTTCTATGAACAGCCATGCAATGTTTACATTGAGGTTGTTCGCACCCACTTGACTTGCTGCCAATTATGAGCTTTAATGATATTGCAGTTAAAGAGTGACCTCTGCTAGACCCCATTATTCCCATGTGAATTCTAGGTAAGGGGTATTCAAAGTGAAAAATGGGGCTAGCTCGATAGACTATACTAGGTCTGGTGGCATGCATCATAGTGTATATACACATCACTCATCGTTTCCCTGAATGGGCAAAATATATACATTTTGAGTAAAGAATTTAATTGTTGTGCTTTCATTTCTGCTGGGTGATTAATTCCATTAATTCATGTTGTGGCCAATCTTCACCATCCAAACTAAAACAGCACAGGAGAAAAGACAGCTTTAGTTGCCTCAAAGTCATCCAGTGTGTCATGGGAGTTAGATCAAATTAAGAGCTGATTATTCCCGACCAGGCTCTCCTCCTTCTTTGATCTCCTTTCTCCTCCCCTTTTCTTCCCCGGCCTCCTCATCTTTTGAGGGGCAAATAATATTATAATGGAAGAGGAGAGCCTGGGAACAAGGCTAAGGGTGGTCAACAATGACCTTTATCATTATGATCATTGTAACTAATTATTGAAATATAATTATTTAGGGCTTCCCATGATGTAATTTGTTTGTATAATCATGATGTCTGTATGACACATGCAAGTTTGTGTTATTGTACAGTTTGTATTTGTCTGTAGTACAGTTGTCTCTGTGCATATATACAGTCTCTCTCATTGCAAGTTAAGAATGTGCACACTCTCTCTGTTACAATCCCAGTCAGCCATTCCACCTACTGTCACTGCTTTAAAGTAAACAAATTCTATTTTGATTCATGATAAATACAGTGACTTCTCTGTCTTATAGTTTAGGAGACAATTCACACTTAGGTACCAAGTCTGTGTCTGTGATACAGAGCATTAAAGATGGTCTTCCCAATCTCAAAAGACTGGAGTAAGATTACAATTTCTGCCAGCTGTACAATGTCATAATAATGTCATTGTAATTAATCTGTTACTAGACTTCCATGGACCAACTTGGAGTCAAGTTTTGGTGCACTCAAGATCTTTAGACTGCTCCATGGTGTGGACACAAATTTTTGGTCTGGAATGAATACAATGAAGTATGTGACTGCATGACTTGTGGTCATGTAATGTCACTATAATTATGTGGACAATAATTAATAATATGAATCTGTGAGCTCATTCTCACAATTACCTACATACATAAAAAAAAATCAGCTTTAGGTACATTAATAGTGATATTGCCCAATCTGTAGCAGAAGCTCTTTCTCAGTGTACCTGCTTACAGTCACTGAAGTAAGTTTACCATGATCCTATAACTAGAGTGCATACTGTTGCTCTGCATGATTTCCTATTATACAGCCTCTCATCCTGCCGCTTGGTAGACACCACCCTCTCCCTGATACTACCAGCCATTCCAACCACTGTGACTAATTTGAAGTAAGTCTTTAAACAGAGTTTTACCAACAGATACTCTGGTTTGTAGTAAGCAAATTTTATGTGCAGTGTCCATGCATATTCATGTTGCTTATGAATATTATAATTAGTTACATATTGAGTTATACCCTCTAAATTTAACAAGTATAGTAAAAATTTCATAAAAATTACAGTGTAGGAATGGGCAGTGCGGTAAAAAGTAAAGAAACAAGGCATGTCGCAATTTCGGCACATGACTACTTCATTTTCATTTTTGATTCCTCATACATCCTGTCATATGAAAATAAATTATGATATGCTTCAAACAATGCTGTACATGCCTGGATAAAATAATGGTTGGAATTCATAGATCATGCATGCCAATCAGTATGCTGCAGAGTGTGCCACCTTATGGTCGGCTTACTGACAGGGAGTGCCAATGGATTAATTGAGGTGTGGAACTTAACTGTTAGCTAGCTAAGTGGGGCAAAGTATATAAGCAGGCAATCTAGGCAAAGTTGTTTTAGTTAATCCTCAATACTCTACTTGAGCATAAAAAAAATGAAGTAGTCATGTGCCGAAATTGCGACATGCCTTGTTTCTTTACTTTTTACCGCACTGCCCATTCCTACACTGTAATTTTTATGAAATTTTTACTATACTTGTTCATTCACTTTTTTCAACACTAAAGTGAGGAGACTATATCAAGGACTTAGTAAGTCCTTACAAAAAGCTTGAGTAGCAGTACTATTAGGCTAATGCGCATGCGCATTAAATGCCACGTGGATAGATAACGACCTTTGACCTCTACCTACAAAAGATGGCTGCATTGAAGTGTATGAATTTATATACTAAATTTTTAAGCTTTCTAGCTCCTGTTTTAACACATTTGGGCAGAAAGCGAGTGTAAAAGGCACTAGTCCAGATGAGAACAAGTTGTTCTGTGTAGTCAAAACAAGCTCAACGTTTTTTGTTTCTCTGGAAATCTCTTTCAAGTAAGTCAGTTAGTAAGTAAGTGAGAACAAAACTGCGTGGGTGTAGCTTCTAACTAGCGCTCGCTACGAGTGCTTATGAAAGCTTCTGTGAGTTTTACGCCATGTAAACGTTTGTTAATCTGTCTGAGAGAGCTTCTGAGCAAGTTTGAAGGTTTAACTTTGTCTTGCTAGATTTTTATGGTGATAAACATTTTGTATTGTGTCTATGGGACAGTCGGCCCATTCCTACTATACGTACTACCGTACGTATGATACCTTCAATAGCTGGTTTTAGTCCCTGTCAGGTTGACAGTGATGAAAGTAGCTCAGCTTTAGCTTTGCATGCACACCAATTTATGCTGACTAAGCAAACACAGTGTGTGCTCTATTTAGGCAGTGTTCTAAAGTTGTGCTCTTAGTAATTTTCACAACTTGTGTACGGATCAAAATCATCTACCTACCTAGTACAGTTCACTAATGTGAAGTTAATCTCTGGTTCACTATACAGTTTAGGAGGAAATCAAAAGGTGACTGAGAAGTGTTTTCCTGTGTTACAGAAAATAAAATATCGTCTCACTGATCTACAAACTCTAATGTAAGAGTATAAAGCAAGTTTGAGTTTAGTTTGTAATTCACTATAATTATGCACACACTTGCCCATAGACTGCCTTGGGGGCCTTTTACTTCAACTTTGAAAGGTATTGAACAATTCAAAATGTTACTAGCTCTAAAGGAAACAGAGCTGCTACCAGACTTTGGCCTGCAGGATGTTAGGGAAGTAAAGTAAGTCACAGTGTTGAGACCATCCATATAAAGAAGCATGTATCTTGTAAGTAGTGAGGTTGTGCTGCTATAGCACTTAATTTGAACATCAATTTTACTGACAGCTATTATTAAGGCAATTTGTTTAATGATCAGGTCAAATGTTTGGGTGAATTTGTACAAGTGTTCTGCTCCACTAGTGGAATGATGAGCCTCTCCCCCCATTCTCCCAAAACTTTTCCCAATCATCAGAATTATGGCTATATACACACCTGTTACTCATACCATGATCAATCAATTCCAGTCATGTCTTCTTCCAGCTAAAGAACACCAAATAACCCAAGTGTGAAGGGGGAAAATGTGAAGGAAAAAACTAAAGCTTTGTGTGCGTGCGTGCGTGTGTGCGTGCCTGCCTGCCTGCGTGCGTGCGTGCCTGCCTGCCTGCCTGCCTGCCTGCCTGCCTGCCTGCCTGCCTGTAATGATTACTAAATTAATATGTATTTACACAATGAATACTCTGTTCAACTCAAAGAATCAACTGTCAACTTACACTCAGGCTCTCTATTTCATACACAGCCTAGCCAGAAACAATATTGGTGATGATGGTGCTCAATCCCTAGCAGCAGGTCTTTCTCACTGTACCAACCTACAGAGACTGGAGTAAGTTACTATAAAACTTAGAGATTGTTTAAATTACGATACACCGATGCATGGCTAATCAGTCATAATGGTCATGCAGGCAACTTAGGTAAGACTTTGGCATAAACTGAGTTTTTAAGTTGCCGCATGTCATTAAATGCCATCATTTTCTAATTAAAGCATCCTACTCTCAAGTTGCCCTCAGTATGTACGTGTAGCGGACTATTTCAGTAACCATAATTATATCAGCTAGTAGGAGTAAACTGACATTGACATCATAATACACATACTGCTATAAGCCTGGTCATGAGGTGGTACTTGCACAGTCTGGAGTAACTATAATAGTGAACTCTATTGATTCTCAATTTTTATTAAGTCATGAGTTGTATTTGATCCTTTGATAGTCAATTTTGTTTATTCTTTCTTATTAATACATAGCCTATTTAACAACAATATTGGTGCTGATGGTGCTAAATTCCTAATAAACAATCTTTCTCACTGGTCCAACCTGCAGGAACTATAGTAAGATATTTGTGTAACTTCTATGTTACCATGTTAATAGCTATATAACTGTTAAATTACGGCCTTGTATAAATTATGTGAAGTCACTTAAACCATGGGAAAAAAATTAATGCTCTTGTAGAGAAAACTAGGTCCACATTGTATGTTATACATGCACTGTTAAATATTGACTTACGCTCTACTTTCTCTCTCTTCTCATGCGTACAGCCTAACTAACAACAACATTGGTGGTGATGGTGCTCAATCCCTGGCGAAAGGTCTTTCTCACTGTACCAAACTGCAAGAACTGTCGTAAGTTTACTATGAACAGGCTGTATAGTTATGAAGCACCTTAGCACATTGGTCCAGGACATCCTTTATTGTAAGGAAGGGGGTGCTACACCCCTTGACGTTTGCACACATCATTAGGAAGCCACTGACTCCTCTGAGCCATCAGGTGTGCACCATTTGGGGGTATGAAAGCATCAAAATTCCACCTGATTTTCAGTGAAATTCAAGAGATTTAATTGCATTCCATTGAGCGCGTATGACTTTAGCGACTAGATATTGCAAGCTTTTTGAACATCTTTGCAGAGATCTGAGCTTTTCCAGCTTCTGTATAAGCCAGAAAGTCAGTTTGGCTGCCACTTAGAGTGCTTCAGCAAGTCCACATCTCTCTGACCAAAAATTTCATTGCCATTTGCTACAAATAGAGTTGCTTGAATCAAGGGGCAGGAGGCCCAGACTCTTTCTTAAACTTTTCTCAATTATTTGGTACCAAATTTGCCCAGGGAAGTTGCGGGCAATCCTGAAAACTAGACGGCCTAAGCTAAGTACTACTTGTCATTCTGGACACTCAAAGCTGAGTCAGCAAAATAGGTGGCTCATGTGACCCTTTCATACCTCCTCTGAGTGTGCACATAGCATAATTGCCGAGCACATTAGCGCGAGGCATCATAAACCGGTTTGTATTTGGGCTGGCATTATTATGATTACTTTTTGCATCCGATTACTCTTATTATGATTACTTTTTGCTTCCGATTACAAGTTATGAAAGTTATTACAATTGGTTTTATGCTAATTATCACCGTTTTCTCCAAGAAAGAGAAATTAAGCTTACGATCTCAAGATTGAAGCGATGACACAAAGAATCAATGAAAAGATTGTATACTCTTCATAAAGCACAAATTGGGCCTTCAATCAACCTCTGTGAACCATCTTGCACTGGCACTCTGATGTAGGTGGAGTTTTGAGTCACAAGCGGGGTGGTACCACTGCGAGTTTGAAGTTCTTTTGTCACTGTTCTTTGAGTAGCTGGTGCTTGCTAAACAGCTTAGTTTATAAGCTAAATGTACCTAGCTTAACTTGCTCTGCTGCTCTGACTGAGCTCGTGTCTTCACTTTGCCAGATTAGTCACATGACACGCACGAGACTGACTGAGCTCGTGCGCGCGCGCATGTGCATGTGCGATATGCCCTGGTGCATGGCTTGAAGAGGAGTTTCACTATGATCTGTAGAGCTATCCACAAAACTGAGCTGAACTTGAAGACAGGTAGACATTTACATTGTCCAGCAATGCAACGTGGGTGTATGTGTGCACAGGCTGAGATTCACTGTATGTCATTCAGTGACTATATAGTACTAGCTGTGCTCTACCATCATAATATTACAGACTCTGCGCGAGGCACATCATGCACTATGTGTACTACTAGTATTATTATCATAGGGGAAGGAAATGACATAAGAAATAATTATGTGTTTGTAAATACACATAACTGCATGTATCCTCTGAGCCATCATCTTGTGAATTGTCAGTTGATATCATACGTACGATAGTACGTATAGTAGGAATGGGCCGACTATGCCAATACAAAATGTTTATGCTTCTAAACTTTCAGGGAAAGAACATTAAGCCTTCAAATGCGTTTGATAGCCTCCCACAGACAGTTTGCTTACTGTATTAACCAGAAAAACTGGCAGAAGTTTCTAGAGCACTCTGGAGAGAGAGCGCTGGTCCAAAGCCACAAGAGTGCAATTTTGTTCTCCTTCCTTCCTTCCTTCCTAACTGACTTACTTGAATGCAAAAACTAAGTCCACAATGTATGTTACACATGCACTGTTAAATATTGACTTGTGCTCTACCTTCTCTCTCTTCTCTCAATTACATACAGCCTAATAAACAACAATATTGGTGATGATGGTGCTCAATCCCTGGCGAAAGGTCTTTCTCACTGTACAAACCTGCACAAACTGCAGTAAGTTTACTATGAACAGGCTGTATAGTTATGATGCACCTTTAGCATATTGGACATCCTTGATTTACAGTGGGTGCCACACCCCTTGACCTTTACAGACATCATTAGGAAGCCACTCCTCTGAGCCATCAGTGAATAATATTATTATCATAGGGAAGTAAATGACACAAGAAATAATATGTGTTTGTAAATACATATACTGTATCCTCTAAGCCATCATCTTGTGAATTGTCAGCTGATATAAAAAATGAACCAAAAGTCACAAAGTGTAATGAGCATGCAGGCTAATGGTGTATAGTTAGTTATCTCTCTCACCTTCAACAATCATGCAATATACTAACATCCATGAGTTGTCTACTCATTTCTTAATACGATACTGTGATCAACAATGACTATACCATTATATCATTTGTTTGTTTTCTCTACAGTTTGACTAATAACTCTATCAGTAATGTGAGTGTGAAACACTTGTCTAAGCTAATCACAAAAGCTGCCAAACTGAATCATCTTAGGTAAGTTTGTTCAATAAGATGGTGCCACTTGTACCTGTCCACTCATTTGTGTTCAGTGCCATCATTCTAATAAAAGCACAGTCACTATAGTAGTGTAATACTCTTGATTAGTAGCTTCGTACCCAGGCTCTCCCCTTTGACCTTTCACTCACAGAATTCAGAAATTAAGGAAGGGGAGAGCCTGGGATCTCACGTCACGCACATAAACCCCAAATAAATGAGTGTGGGCGAAATTAACCACAATCCACAAGCTTATCTAGATTTTTTCCCTTGAGTGAGCAAACAAGTAGAACTGGTACCGTTAGTGCCCTACTGCAGCAGTCTAATTTTGCTTGCTAGCTTCTATTTGGTATCTAAAGGCCACTTTATAGCTAGCAGCATGCTAGTAGTGCACTATTTAGAGTGAGATACAGTTCAATTGACTAATCATGCAAATAAAGATGCAAGTATGTTCTATCATGTAATTTACTTGAAAACGTGTCTTGCTGTTATATGTATGGTGACTCTTTTAGTCCAAATGGCGTTTTGCTTCATGTGCAGTATTGCTAAAATTCTGAGTAGATCGAACTAAAAATATGGTGACCTTAGACGGAAATTGTGTGGGCAGTCTGATTGCCTAGACATGATATGCCCATGCTCAATTATCTGTGTTCTACTAACGTTCATACCTGTAGAGTCACGTGCGTGATGTAGGATCCCAGGCTCTATCTTTCCTTACAGTTAGTGTATAAGGTCAAGGGAGAGAGCCTGGGTACAAGGCTCCTCGATTACCATTGTACTTTGTCGGGTAATGTGATGGAGAGTTTGATAACAGCTAAGAAATTTATGTTAACATTTGTATCAAAGGATCCTAGTAACTCGCTATCGTCATGTACACTACTAAGCCTGGCCATGGTCATGATTGGCATGATCATAGTGAGCAAATCACTCACCATTTCAGTGAGCAAAGTGTACATTTTCATGAGTAAAGAATTTAGTTGTTTTGTTTTCATTTCTGCTGGGTGATTAATTCCATTAATACAAGTGAAACCAGAGACCCTCTCACTGACCATTTTTTCAACGTACACTCCCCTAATTCAGACCTTCCAAGGAGAAATTTTGCATGTTGTGGCCAATCTTCACCATCCAAACTAAAACAGCTCAGGAGAAGAGACAGCTTTAGTTGCCTCATGCAGAGTCATCCAGTGTGTCATAGGAGTTAGATCAAAGAGTTGATTATTTTTAACCAGGCTCTCCTTCATTGATCTCCTTTCTCCTCCCCTTTTCTTCCCCGGCCTAGCTCCTCATCTTTTGAGGGGCAGATATAATAGAAGAGGAGAGCCTGGGAACAAGGCTAAGGGTAGTCAACAGTGACCTTTATATTATGATCATTGTAACTTTATGGCTTCCAATGATGTAATTTGTTTGTATAATCATCATGATGCCTATATGTACATGTAAGTTGGTGTTGTCGTACAGTTTATAAGTAGTATTAATTGATTATCTATCCATGAATGATTGTTGTGTGCATGCACCCATACACAGCCTGAGGAAGAACAGATTCACTGAGAGTGGAAAGGCTGAACTGAGAAAGGCAGAAGAGGAAAGAAAATTGAACAGTGAACTTTGTTCTTTAAATTTGCTTCTATTGTAAAGGGCATCAATAATTGCAGTCATAGGTATGTTGGTTTATTTTTATTTTCACGTAATCATGTTTGAAATAAATAAGTTTTGTATGCACATTTATTTAATTTTTTGTAAGAAATTTTTTTTTATTTATTTGTGAACATTTCATGTCTGTAAACCATATGGCCTATGTATGATGACGTGAGAATGCTGAATATGTTCTGATCAGTTCTGAAGGGATACATGCAGTTGAGGAGGAAGTGGACCTTCAGCAGTGATGATAGAGACACACTAGAGTCTTCTCTCTTGGCCAGCTCTCACATTAGCCTGCTCCTCTCCATGGCTAGGTGCCTTCAAAGGACTACATCAGAGATGGTCTCTTGGAGCCACTCTAGAGGGAGCCAGAGGAGGGCCTCACAGATGAGCAGCCCCGTTGAAGCCGACACTCTCTTCTTCTGCTCTCTCCTGAGCAACAGTAGAGCTAGCCGCTGCAAGTGACGGCCACGGACTGAGGATCCTTCAAATGGTGGCAAGTCAATGTCACTGTACTGGTAGTAGATGAGCTCGGGGTCTCTCTCAAAGGGGTTGGCCCCTCCCATCAGCTCGTAAATGAGACACCCTGCAGCAAAGCAGTCTGTGTGGCTGTAATCCACCGTCTGTGCATTCTCGGGTGTGTTGGTGACCTCTGGTGGTAGTCTGGAGCCAGCTCCCCCCAACCACTGCAGCTCGTGGTAGCTATAGATGAAAGTGGTGGCTGTGACAGGTCCTGATCGATGGAGAGCAAAGTTGAAATTCCCCAAACGAAGTAGCCAGTGCTGGCCAATTTGAGTCACGAGCAGATTTTCCAGTCCAACATCACGATGGCAGACACCGTTATTGTAGAGGTGTGTGAGAGCTGAAAACAACTGGACCAGACAGAGCAGCACCAGCTGATGGAGAAGTTGATGCTCTATAGGAATCATGCTACTCAATAATATTGTCAAATCAAAATTGCCGCAATTTCACTTACGCATGCGCAGGAATCAGTTAATCACGTGAGCATCAAAACAATACATCGCGATATCGCTCTTCTCGATCTCTCCTGGTCTTTTTCCCTTCAGTTCAAACTGTTAAGGTACGTTATATTTAGAGTCTAGCGACTGAATGTCAGTTTAATAAGTGTAGACTATAGCTGGTATGGGTAATTCTATCTTTCAGAATTTCTAATTTGTATGTTCTTGCTGAATCAGCGTTCTGTACTGTAGAGTAGATAAATTCGCTTATCTCTAAATTTTGCTAGAAGTATTCCCAACTCTATTATTCTGAAGGATGTAGTATTATCAACCTAATGTCTCAGAGTTCAGCCTTCTTCTTAGAACACAGTCAGTGTAGGAGTGGGCTATTATTAAACTCACAATTACCATGTGTGCAAGTTCATGATTCTAAAGTGTATCCTGTCAAGCTAAGAATATATACAGTAAACAATGTTTTTGGTGAGAAATATTGAAAAGTGATAGAGACTATTGTATAATTTATGATAATTTATTTTTTTGCTATATAGGTCCACTGAGCATAAAATCACTCTAGCTAAGTGTAACAGTTATTACTGAATGCCAAACTAAGCTATGTATGTCTGTATGTGGAAAACATGAAAGCATCATATTTAGCAAGATACATGTACATGCCTGAGTGCTTTACTTCACATGTGTAGAATTGGGCTATAGTAGAATTTTAGCATTAATTTAGACTGTACTGTTTGTATTTCTCATAATGATACAATACTAGGTGATCCTGTTTGAGTCAAACTGTGAGTGTTCCTACTAGTTATGAACTTTGACTCTAACCATTCAATCATGAGATGAGATGGCAGATAAGTCTGAAGACCAAGACTTAGTGATCAGAAAACGTAAGCTGATAATCAATATATGTACAGATATATCCATGTCAGCCTGGGTGGATGGGAGAGGTAGTCTCACCAGACTCTCCACAAAGAAATGAGAGAGTCTATAGTGGATTGCGTACTACTTTTTGTTCCACGTTACCAGGATCTGGTAATGTTGACCACAGTTGTAACCTCTGGTCAACCATAACAGTCATTACCTAATTTGCCCATAGGATGTGTACAGCAATTTCCCTGCCACTTATCTAACCAATCTTACACACTGTGGGTCATTCATTACCAGATTCCTGTGAACAATAAGCATGCAATTTGCAATCCAGCAGACCTCCCACTAGTTGTTTACCTCCCCACATCTCCTACTGTATAGGCAGATGCAAAGCATCAGTGGGGGGAGCCTGATTGAGGGAGGTTGTTTTTAGGTAATGAAATTCTTAAAGTAGAAGTTAGTAGTAATGGCAGTTTGTAATTTTGATTGACAAAATGATGTCTTTTTTCTTTGATTGTAATGTCATTTTGCTTGCAAACACTTCTCCCTCTCGACTGACCATGTCTCGTAGGTCATCAACTGTCAAGTGGGCATCTCCAGGATACTGGCAGATGTAGTAATAGAAATTTCTCAAATTTTGTTGAAGAGCAACCTGACCATGCATATCATTATAGGCAGAGCAAGTGTGAGAGGCTTGGCTTTGCGAGATTGGTAGAGTGTAATAGTCGCAATAATTTGCTCCTGAGGTATAGTCTCTCTAGGTCTGCTTTAAGAGTATCTCTCTTGGAAGTAGTGTTGCCATGCCTGCTCTATCTCTTAGATCAGCAAGACGAGCATCGAGGCTCTCTCAGGAGTGGTTTGTGTCGCCTTTAATTTGAGCTCTGACGGTCTGGCTCCTTATGAGTGGTCTGAGTCTCCTTTCTCTCTCTTTAGACATTTCACTCTCTACGTACAGTTTCTGCCAGCCACGTGTACATGTATGTAGCCCAATTCCAAATTTCAATATTTTCATGTGACGTAATCTGAACTATATGTATTACTGTTTTAATAATTTGGGAAAGTGTCCACCATGGCAAGCAAGCAGAAATTTTAGGTTACGTGTATACAACAACTACGTGGTACTCGCTCAGGCTCACCCCGTTTAGCCACTAACTAAAATTGCAAGCCATGTTGTGTGTTCACTACATGTGTATACATACCACTGCAGCCTTGAACCTTGCCACACTGACCTATGAACTACGAACCATTGCTGATCGCTGGCATGGTCTGGGAGTGCAGCTGGGTATTGGCTCTTATGACCTCACGAAAATTGATAAGGATTACAATGGTATTGAGCGACAGTTGTATGAAGTCATGAAGGTCTGGCTGAGCCACTGTCCAGACAAGTCCTGGAGGAAGATAGCAGATGCATTGAGGAATATTGACCAATCTCGACTAGCAACACAAGTTGCTCAGTACACCCATCATGGTGAGAGCATTGATTACCAGGTTACAATGGCTAGAACCATGTTGATGTGTGGATATGTTTTTTCTTTATCAGGAGCAGAGGACACAACACTAAGCCATGGCTCTGAGCTCCTATCCCATTCTTACCAGCCTCCTGTTCACCAGCCTCACTACCAGATACCCCCAGCACACCATTCTCTTCCATGTCTTCCACCACCTGCTACTGGTCCACTGTTTGGACAGCCACCACCATTACAGTCTATGGTGAGTGTCCTGACATGAAGCTTAGCTTTTATTTTTGGTGATCCTTACCAGTTGATGTGAATAGTGTTTCACACAATGTGTGTGTGTCTTCTCTCTAGGATATTCTGCCAGCCTCATTCAACCCTCAGTTTGGTGCCTCCTCCTCTCATCTCCCCCTCAGTCTACCAGTCTACTCCATGTGGTAACCTGCCCAGAAACGCTACACTTATTGTTTCTATTTGCTCTGACCGGCGACCTGTTTTCGGGTCTTGTAGGCAGAGTTCACACAAACACTCACACACTGTTGTTTCTATTTGCTCTGACTGGCGACCTGTTCTATTTGCTCTGACCGGTGACCCAAGTTTCACTCACACACTGTTGTTGTTAATTGCTCTGACTGGGCCATAACCTCCATGTTTTCATATCTTGTTTATTTCAGTGTACGTATGTATAATAATGTATTATTATGTTCATTGTTATTAGAGAAACACAGCACAAGACTCCAATGGACATGCTGCTTCAATATGAGCTAGTGGGACACTAGACACAAGCATGCAATCAAGTTCTCAACAACCTTCACTGTATAGATAGAATTATTTTTTGTGTTCTTGCTTGTTGTATCTGAAATGAAAATAAACATGACTGGAAAATTTTGATCTTATTACACGTGCTCGCGGTAATATCTGCAGCGCATAATAATTTGTATTCGTGCACTTTGACCCCCACCACTTGGCCTTGCAGAAACGTATTTGCGCATGCGCAGATACTGCTTTCTTCAGTGTTTTCAGAGCCTCGAGGAAAAATATGAGGTGGAGCTGAAGGTCATGCTGTGCTGTATTAGTGAACTTTGACCATTGGTCTCTAGAATGGTGTTTCAAGGTTTCGAATATTTACCTCAGATTTGTCAGATTCCCAAGTCAAAGTTCAAGAGTTCAGCCATTTTGTATTGGAGTCAATGGGAAAAGTAGCAGCCACAAGGGTGGGCTCAGGGAAAATTCCAGAGAAGAGCAACGGTTACTTTTTTGTGCCAAGAGACTTTCTTTACATCTCCTAAGGACAGTCCTTTTTCAAAGTAAAATGAGAAATGTCCAGCGATTTCTGGCAATGATATATTTTCCAACCTCATTATGTCTAAGCTCTTGATAAACAAACTTCAGAACCGTTTAATTCACACTAGGTTGATCGAAAGTGCTCAGCAGCTTGCTTCCAGCAATAGTTCAAAGATCACGATATCGATCACGTGACCCCAAAGTGGGTGTGGCACTCCAAAAATTTCCACGTGCTGCACACACACAATTTTACCACCCCCTTATTCTAAATCCTGGCTACGTCCCTGAAGGGCACCCTGTACCAATGTGTGCACAATCCTCAGCGCACTCAGCTTATATAGTGTAGTCGCCCGAGAGCCTGCATGCATGCCTCGTCATAGTGATATACCATCTGATCATGTATACTGTGAGAATAACTTGCATGTTCTATAACTCAAATTCACTTAAATGATGATTTCACATTGTTAGAAAAGAAAACTGATACAGAATTACTGTTGATAGAGAAATCCAAAACATGTCATATCGTCAGATATGTGACTGTGATCCAAGTTATAGGCCTAGCTATGATGTTTATAACTACATGCATATAGTTTTGTTATTTAAGGTTCCGGGATATCATTAATTTTGTACTTACAAAATGAAATTTTTTCGTCAAAATCAGTATCAGTTTATTAAGCCTCGGCACGTGCAAAGCACGTGCAGAGGATTACGGTAGTCGTTTTGTCTGTCTGTTTGTCCCATCGAAATCTCAAGAAAGAGAGCTCTACCTACAAAACTGATGGTACTTACGTTCATAAATCTGAATGATCTTGTAGAAATATATTTTTTGCTATCCAAAATGCTGTAGTTGCTGATTTTTGACGCTTTTGTGCTTCTCTGAGCGCTTAGCTTCGAGGCCACGCCCATTGATCTGGTGTGCGTTATCTAGAATTCGTGTTGAATGGAAGCAGCTCAGGCAGGCTGCTGTTGCTGTTGCTTTTGGTCACTGGTGCTTGGTAAGACAGATAAGAGTTGGCCTGATGCATAGATTTTTCTGTGTGGCTAGCTAGTTAGCTAGTTCAGCTGCATGTTCAGGCATAGACTGGTTTAGGTCAGCCCGCCAGCTAAACTTTGTAATATGCTCAGTAGCTAGCTGACAACATGCAGCTAAGCATTCAGTCTGTTCCACGGTCTTGTGCTCACTGTATTTCATCAGAGGCAGCACTGAACAGTAACTGTCTATGTAGCTAGCTATTATGGTGCATGGCCTCAGTCATATGAGTCTGGTTCACCCAGGTCATAGATGTAAGTATGATACACAGTGTATGCATGTATGTATTAAGTGCAGTAGCTAGTTGAATGTGCCGAGGCTTGTGCACCAGCGGTGCTTTCAGTTCAAAATGGTGGAGATATGGCCATTAAATTTTTGACGTTGACCTGATACATGTAATATAGGCTATGATCAAGAGAAGAAAGAATTGCTGAAGAAAAACATGGCTAGAATAAAAAAGTCATTTGGCAACTTAAAGCGACAAGTGCTTCGTATCCTTAAGGAAAAGGATATTGTCATGGAAGAGTTTATTGAGTTTGCTATGGGGCTAGTCACACCTCCTGAGTGCATACCTACAAATGCTACAGAAATTGTCAAAATTTTTATGGCCATCACTGCAAATCGCTTGTGGAGCTATGATGACTACGAAATCCTCAAAACCATAGCTGAAGAGTTTGCAGAAGATGAAACAGAACAACTTATCCAGAATTATGAGGTGCAACTGGCACACTTCTACTCAACCACCAAGCTTGCTGAATACATTGCTCTGTGTCAGGATGAAGAAGACATGCATGCTGATCCGAACTGTGAACCGTTGGCTGCCTATCCTGCAAAGTACAACAGTCAACACTATCAAAAGCTGACCCTTAAAATCGGTAGACAAGTTACTGACGAAACACTCAAGTATGTTGCTGACCTCTGGAGAGATGTTTCCAAGTTCTTCAACTTGCCGTCACTTATGGCTCTACTAGATCATGTTGTGGCAGGTTCAGTAGTGATTACCTGGATCATCCCCCAGTCCTCTGCAGAGAAAATCCGTGAAAGTTGTATAGAAAGCAATCCTGAAGATTATTTTCGTGCATGTCAGATTATTGAAGTCATTGTCGATGGCGACTGCTTGTACTCCTTTGAACCTGCAGTTGATGCAGATACTGATAAGGTATAATTATTCATAATAAAATTAATATTAAAGGAACTGCGTCACTATATAAGCAGTGTTCACTATAAAAGTATAGTGTTTTGTTTACTATAAATTAACATAACCTGAAACTTTACAATTTTAAGTGTGCATTACGTATAATTTATTATACGTAAGCTACTTATAGGCTTGTAATAACAGCACTGAGTTGACCGCATAGTACTATTTAACAGGGTCCGGTAAAGATCTGGAAAAAATTTTTTCCAGATTCTGAATTTTCAAACACTTTCAAAGCTTAGATCTAAGCCTCTCTGATTAGGCCTAATCACTCGAGCTCACTATGCAAAACATTGGTGTTCCTGGAAATGGTACAACGTATAAACAAAAAACATCACATAACGGCCTCATAAATTTTATTTTTACTAATGAAACACCACTTATATAGTGACACAGTTCCTTTAACAGTAATATTCACACATAATTTATAGCTAGAAACAAGAGTACATAATCAGGGAAGTGAAGAGAGTATCGAACTTCGTATTACGCTGCACAAAATGTGTACGGAAAGTAACGTGACAATACTGTATAGCCGGAAATATTGACGGGGATTTTAATTTGACGGTTTGACGGTCAAAGTCCAAATCGTCAAATTTAAATCCGCCAATATTTTGGGCGCCGTATATGAATGTATTATGCGCACTCGCAAATCGGCAAATTTAAATTCGTCAATATTTCTATTTTACGTTCTGTGGAGCAAACTGTCAAATTTTTTTGATCGTCAATATTTCCGGCTATACGGTATGTAAGGCGCACGTGATGAATATTGTGGTTATTAAATGTTATTCAGTCCAGGCATTGTTCAGAATTCAATTCATACTAAATTATCGTGATCATTATGATAATTATATCAATATAGCGCGCGCGCGCACACGTCCAGTACAGAACATGGCTGTCCACGCTTCGACTTCTTCATCGTCAGAGTCCAGTAAGTTAACTATACGTAGAACCGTAGTTTATCATATTAGAACTGTTTTGGGTGTTTTTATTAGCCTTTAATAACCACAATATTTATCACGTGCACCTTATGTATTGTCACATTACTTTCCGCGCACATTTTGTGCAGCGTAATATGAAGTTCGATACTCTCTTCCCTTCCCTGATTATGTACTCTTAAATCTATTATAATAATATACGAGATAAATTGGGCTGCTCGATCCTCAAAAATTAAATCACAAAAGAGTTTGGCAATAGCCTGTCTCTAGTTAAACATTTTTTGCAGTTTAGCTTTCGTGGATGAATTGTGCGAGCCCATACATTCAATACATTATGGGAAAGTTTCGCTGATAAAAACTTTTGCAGATGAATCATGATCTGCAAAAACCGCGAATGTTAAACCCCGCGAAACTTTCCCGCTATACAGTATACAGTATGTACTGTAACAGTGGGTTAAGGTTCATTATTTGCATGGTTATGATTATGTATATTATCACTTTGTTTATAGCTTGCCTTGTTGGAAGCTTGTAAAGATGGAAGCATAGACAAAATTTTAGAAATTTCAGACTGAAAGATGTTAGAATTTGACTTTTCACAGGTAAGGCAAGATTTGCATGGTCATACAAATCATGCAGTATACTGCCTTAATGGAAAGAAATACAGATGTTGATTTAATCGTCAAGATTTACCAGTCTATGCATGATAGGCATGAAATTTGATGTCAAACTTTTAGGGTTTTACCCACACCAACCCAAGCCCGAATATACTGGCTGCAAGGACTAAAGAATGGAAACATCCTTCAATTCAGAATATTTTGTTTATAGAGCAAAATTAATGTTACTATTTCCATGTATCTATCTAACACCTATACATACCTATATGATCCATTCCTCTACAGTATGCTAATACTCCACTGACAGCAGCTGTGTTGAATGTTAGATGCTATTCAAGTGCTCCTTCGCTATCCAATTGATATCAATGGAACACAAATGGTTTGTATTGTTAGTGTGTGTTTGTGTGTGTGTGTGTGTGTGTGGGTGTGTGTGTGTGTGTGTGTGTGTGTGTGTGTGCGCGCACATGTGTGTGTGTGTGTGTGTGTGTGTGTGTGTGTGTATGTGTGTGCATGTGTGCAACTCCTATAACTATCCAATCTATGCATGAAAAATTCATTCCATGGAAAAAATCTTGAGAGCTATTAGTAACCTGTCCAATGCATGCATCATTAGGGGCTATAAAGTAAAATGAGTAATAATTATTACCAATTGCTCCAATTCTGGCTGGACAGTCTTACATTTTTTGATATCTGTCCCGCCTTGTCCCTGGTCTGCTCCAAAGCAATGAAGTTTCCCAGTTTTCCTGAAAAGTAGAGTTCTTTGCATTATATAAAACTTAACTTTTGTCCACCTTATTATAGCAATCTCAAGTGTGTGTAAAAGTTGAATACTATAATTATATATATAGTGGGTACATTTGGTGGGCTTAAAATTTAGCAAATCCCGTTTTATCAAGATAAATTCCACATACTACATTGTTTATAATATGTGTGTGTATGTGTATAAAACTGTTTGGCAATTTGAAGAATACCGTAATTCAACTAATATTCTCATTGGGGAAATTTTCATATGCGTCACCGTGTGTGAAAATTAAACACTCGAAATTTTGATGACCCATTACCAATATTAATGCGGACGCTACGCATGAGCGAAAATTAAAAATGTGAAAATATCTCACAAAATTGATTTATATTTCATCACACATGCACAAAAAATCTGTAGCTATAGCATAGATAGATCAGTCTGATGTAATATTAGCTATGATATGATATGGGTTGAGTAATACAATCATGCATTATACTGATTCTTTCAGGATGGTAGGACGGCACTGTACGTGGCCAGTCTTGAGGGAAGAACTGATGTCATGGAACTACTTCTAAAGCACAATGCTAATGTGAATATAAGCAAGAAGGTAAATAATAGCGTAACAGTATAATTTTTGGTATTCATTTCCAAGCACCATGGCTGTCTTAGTACGAACCACTAAATCGCCATGTGCACAAATTGTGTCGCTTTAGGAATGCAAGTTCATTATAATTATGTCACATCATTTTGGAATGTATAATTTTATCTAGTAAAGATCACTCCTTATGATCTCCACATTATAGTTATAGTAACTTACCTCAGACATTTAATTTCTTTTCATCACATGCATTCAACAGTTACTGCATGTTAAGCTCCTGCAAGCTTTATAATTAATTATACGTAGTGCCAAGTGTTCAGTTTTTGCATGCAGAATTATGTGAGACTATACAGCATGGACATTTTTTAAATTATGCATGATTATAGGCCAAAATGTGTTACCAGTAATAAAAGCAATACAGGTTGACAAAATGTATGCATAGGTTGATTACTGGCATTATTACTATAATAGTGTATGATAATAATTATTCTCAAATCACAGTATATTATATACTGTATATTCAGGGTGGTGTGACAGCACTGATGGTGGCCAGTCTGGAAGGGAAAACTGATGTTGTAGAACTACTGCTAAAACATATTGCTGATCTGAATGCAAAGAAAGAGGTACAGGATTATACACTGCATGTCCTCATTCTTAAATTTGCCTTTAACTACGGACTAACCCAGCTAATAGTGACTGTAGCTTTAACCATTGTAACCGTATAAACTCGTGTTGTGAGCCTGGTCGATCACATAATAAAATTATTATAATACTAGTGATGTCAGGATTCACTATTCAGGAATCTTTATAACATAGTTAAACCAGCTGCCAGTGATCATTTAAATTCTTGTAGCAACATCAAAATTATGTTCACAAAATTCAGGATGGGTGGACAGCACTGATGATGGCCAGTGATGAGGGAAGGACTGATATTGTGCAACTACTGTTAAAATACAATGCTGATGTCAATGCAAGGGGGAAAGTGAGGTTATAGTTATACATGATAAGATTACTCAATTTATAATTTTTGAGTAGGCATTCACATAATACTTATTATGACATTGTTATGTCAATCTTAATTCAGAATGGTATCACAGCACTGATGCTGGCTAGCTTCGAGGGACAAACTGAGATTGCAGAACTACTGCTTAAATTCAATGCCATGGTGAATGCAAGGAAAAAAGTAAGGTTTTGTGTGTGTGTGTGTGTGTGTGTGTGTGTGTGTGTGTGTGTGTGTGTGTGTGTGTGTGTGTGTGTGTGGGTGTGTGTGTGTGTGTGGGTGTGTGTGTGTGTGTGTGTGTGTGTGTGTGTGTGTGTGTGTGTGTGCACGTGTGTGCACATGTGTCTGCGTGGAGACATCTGCATAACATTATAATAATATGCGAGACACAGAGATACAAACAAATGAATACCATAACTCATAGTGCATAATATTATGCACACCATCTCAATTCTTGAATAGTCCAGTTAAATGTAAGAGCTAAGGAATGCCTTAAAATTGTAATGAACTACCCGAATCCGTGACGTCATGACTGGATGCTCTGGATGCTTTGGATTCGGATGCTGCAGAAAATGTATTGAAGTCAATGGAGAAATGTTGAATGTATGGTTTGAAAGTCAAACTCGCACCTACCCCTACTGTACCGTATAGATTAGCAAATAATTATAAGTAGAAACTATAGACTCTTTAACGCACACTTTGGTCTTTGTCTGGCAAGAAAAGGAGAAACTCTCAAGAAGTTATAGCTGTTCAAAGAGAGATGATTAGTCCATATAATGCTTCATTTCTTGGTGCTTGGTGCATGGCCAGAAACTGACTCTTACCATTCTAGTGAGTCCATAGTAACCAGAGCGATATGCAGATAGTTAGTTACATTTAACTTAGAGCACATATAGGTACAGTAAGATGTGGCAGCCATTTACAGCTCTTCAGAGCCCCTACAGCCTCACAGTAGGTTCTGTACTCACTTCTGAAATTTGTCACAGACAAGCTAAAGATTTTTCTGTGTTCAAAAAAGAGTATAATATTATTATAATTATATAGTATCAAGTAGACTCTAATTCCTATTGCATTTCTAAACAGCTGTAACTTCTCAGTAGTTGCTCCTTTTATTGCCAGACAAAGACAAAAATGTGTGTTGAAGAGTTACCGGTTGGCACAAGTTTCAAACCATCACTCATGCAGAATTTCTCTATTGACTTCAATACATTTTCTGCAGCATCCAGAGCATCCAGTCATAACGTCACATTGTGTCACATTCAATTAACATATTAAACGGTTCATTAGTATTCTTTACCTTACATGCAACTGGACTATTACCTGATATGACATGCTCATAAACAGATATTATATTATTGTATCTCAGTGTTTATAGCTATATAAAAATTATAATAATTATTATGTAAATGAATGTTTTCTCTAATCTTTTTTGGGTAGGATGGTTGGACAGCACTGATGATGGCCAGTCGGAATGGCAGAACTGATCTTGTGAAACTCCTGCTACAACACAATGCTGATGTGAATGCAAAGAGAGATGTGAGGATAAGATTTATTAGTACAAAAAATTTAATTGGAATTAATAATGGCAAAATCAAATTTTAGATCGAAAGGCCAAGTTAATTATTTGTTCCTGTATATACTTTACATGTACGTGTTCATATCCTTAGACTCTAAGTTCCCCATGGTGTCTATAGATATATGTTCACTACTATGACTCTCATATTGTAAAGTGTGCATGTCTGTGAACAGTGTGTTGTGTATGCATTACTATAATAATTATTACGTTATTTCAGAATGGTCGAACAGCACTGATGTTGGCCAGTCAGGAAGGAAAGACTGATATTGTGCAACTACTGTTAAAGCAGAATGCTGATGTGAATGCAAGTACAAAGGTGAGACTAATAAATGTACTGTTTAAATTGTACCTGTATTATGTACGCACATCATAAAGATGAGTGTTGTGTACATTGAAAAGCACGAAAGTATAATTATAATTATAATTTTAGTGTAGCAATATCATGCATGTGATCATAATAATTCAGAATGGTCTGACAGCACTGATGCTGGCCAGCTTTGAGGGAAGAACTGATGTTATGGAACTACTGCTTAAACACAATGCAGATGTGGATGCAGGTGAAGAGGTAAAATTGATATAATGCTACAACACATAATGTGATAGAGAATGGAATGGATCGATTATGTGTCAAGAGAGACCTGTCAGATAATAATTTATTAACACAATTTTACATCACATGCATGCATGGAAAACGTTGACAAAATTTTTATGTGCCACGCACTAAGTATTCTGATCGCACAGTACTAGCTCCCCCTATGGCAACTATGGGGATGTTTCAGTTGAGGAATTTTTACTTAATTAATACTTAATTTATCATTGACAACAAATAACTATATGGTCATATATTTTACAGGTCCATTATTGTATGTGTTCAATACATGGTCTTCTTTCTATAACTACTACTGTATAGCACAAAAGTTTGCATGGCGGATTTTATTTTAATAGATCGGCACTTTTGGTAAAGATTGCTTAATACTAAATCTTCCAAACAGTCGTTTTTGTGTAACACATACAGAATAGAAGTATTGCTGGGATGCTAGTGCCAAAATAAAATGTGCCAATTTTGAAATTTTGCCAAATTTTATTCCTCCATGGACCACCAATATTTGGTGCTATATATGCATACATGTATACTTTCAAGTATAGCCATTAGGCTTGCAAATATTATGCTCACAGTTAGGCTTAAAATGCAATTCTTTTATGCTTTAAGATTGTTCTTATTATGCTCACAATTATCCCAATTATGCTCAATAATTTCAATTTAATATACTCAGATTACGCTCATCTTTCAAACATAGATCTGACTGTGTTGGTGATTTGAGTACACTCAAAAGGCTTCTATAGCACTATCACTACTTGTAGCACTTGATTCACTAGTAAACTCAGCTACACTCTCTTCGGACTCTTCCACTTCAATGTCATTGTTCACCGCCATGATTCACTACAGTCACTACACACGTGGTGGTGTGCACCATTTGGAAAACTAGTTGACCACACCCCTTTCAAGGGGAAAAGCAGCTTAAAATGCTTGCATAATGCTCAAGTAGAAACAGTGCTAAAATGCTCAAAATTATGCTAGCATAATATTCGCAAGCCTAATAGCCATAATACTCTGTTAACTTTACAAAGAATGGTTATTAGTTATTGCCTGCTAGGTTGACTCAATGAACATTGTAGCCTTTAAATTCTTTTCCTTTTCCTTTGGTTCTAAATACTCAGCTTCTGCAGAGTTATTTTTTACATAAAAATATTGTTTACTATACATTATTTGTGATATGTCAAGTGAACACTTGCAGGCCATTTTGGTATTTCTGCAAAGTTTTAGCCAGCTATATAGCTCTGAGCCCTGTAAGAGTTGATGTTAAAGTAATATCCTATTATTTTTGATCTTTATAATACACTCACTGATTGGACAGTATTATGACATAACTTCCTTATAATTATCGTAAGGCTTGTTTGCATGTTTATTTAATATAGTTTGAAATTATTATTTTAGGATGGTTGGACAGCACTAATGATAGCCAGTCAGAAGGAAGGTCTTAGAGCTGATGTTGTGGAACTTCTGCTAAGATACAATGCTGACGTGAATGCACAGGCAGAGGTGAGATTGTACTCACTGAAAGAGAATTATTTTTGTTCTTCATATGACTAGCCTGTGTTGTCACATTTGTACACCAATCTCAAGTACTGTATGCTAGTGATACTCAGCTGGCTAGCTGTCTCGATCATGCACCTTCACCCATAGTGAACCCACATTGAGTCTCACTTTATATTATAGTCACTGTTCAACCTTTTTGTGAGAACAAGCTTCCTCTGCTTTAAATTTTGGTGCATGGGTGTGGACTTACAAAGAGGACAAGGACATTCTCATGCTATATATAATTTTTATATCTGGATTTCTTTTGTAACTGTGTCCTCTAATAATATTATAATTTTCGGGATCTTATTGAGAATGTGTCTATTATAGGATGGTCAAACAGCACTGATGTTGGTCAGTGAGAGGGGAATGACTGATATTGCAGAACTATTGCTAGAACACAATGCCGATGTCAATGCAAGGAAAAAAGTGAGGTTATACATGCATGTGATAATCTGCCCGACAGCTAGTGCAAACTATACATAATTTGAGTATCCATTATATGTCAATGTGTCTGCACGCTATGAGACTGTGTACATGATAATAATTATTATTTCAGCGCTGTGCATGTTTTCACATACATGTTTTCAGAATGGTTGGACAGCACTGCATGGAGCCAGCTTTAATGAAGGAGCTGATATTGTGCAACTTCTCCTGAAATACAATGCTGATGTAAATGCAAGGGATGAGGTACGTGAGATACAGGACTATATTAGCCTACTAGCTCCCAAATCCCAAACCTGCATGCACTGTATGCTTGCTTCTATCATACGTATGGTAGTACGTATAGTAGGAATGGGCCGACTGTCCCATAGACACAATACAAAATGTTGGTCACCATAAAAATATAGTCAAACAAAATTAAGCCTTCAAACTTGCTCAGAGGCTCTAACTGGCAGATTACCAATCGCATGCAAGGCCTAAAGCTCACAGAAACTTTCCTCAGCACTCGTAGAGAGAGCTAGTGGGAAGCCACAACAGTGTCATTTTTGTTTTCCTAACGTACGTACGTACGTACGTACTTTCTAACTGACTTACTTGAAAAGCATTTCCAGAAAACCAGAATGTGTTGAGCCAACTTTGACAGCACAAAATAACTCCTTTTCATAGGTAGTACATTCCTTGATACTCGTTTACATCACAAATAAGCCTAAACAAAAACTAGAAAGCTTTGAAACTGAGAATATAAATTCACGTACTTCAATGTAGCCATTTGTAGGTAGAGTTCAAAGGTCATTAATTATCCACGTGGCATTTAATACGCATGCGCATTAGCTGCTCTAGCAGACAATAGCTGCTACTCAGATAACTCAAGCTTTTGTAAGGACTAACCAGTCTCTGATGGTCTCCTCACCGTAGTGTTAAAAAAGTGAATGAACAAGTAGTAAAAATTTCAAAAAAATAAGCAGTGTAGGAATGGGCAGTGCTGTAAAAAGTATTGGAACAAGGAATGGTCTCAATTTCGGCACATGACTACTTCATTTTTTGTGCCCAAGTCTTGGCCAGTAATCTATATAGTCCTGACTGCAGTATTGCATTTTATCACATGATATAATGGTTAAAATTCTTGCCAATTTTATCACTTGGCTAAAAAGTAGAATAAAGTTTTGCTAAGCTATTCAAGTACTGATGACTCTTTGAATCATTTACAACAATTGGCTACAATTAGCTAATAATTATTAACTACAGAGATCAAAATGAAAATGAAGTAGTCATGTGCCGAAATTGAGACCATTCCTTGTTCCAATACTTTTTACAACACTGCCCATTCCTACACTGCTGATTTTTTTGAAATTTTTACTATAATATAATATTATAAGTACCGTACCTATGTATTGTTTGCTGTGTCTATATCATGCATAATGCAATGTAATAGGTTGCATGCCGGCCTACTAAAAATAATAGCAACCACACATGCAGGAGGCCAGTGTACAAGATTGTATACAGTCCCATAGACTTATTATGAGTATAGGAATGTAATTTGCTTACATACATGTATATGTGTTATTTACTGCACACGCCTAATGCTTCCAATCATTCAAATTCACAGTCAAAAATGATATAGAACCTTGACTTATGGTCCCTCTGGGATGTCCGCCTGCACACAGTTGTGCCATGACTGAGTATACTATTACAAGGAGTGTGGCTCGCTTCGCTCGCCACGCTCCTTGCATGCCAGTGTATGAAGTATACTGATGTTTCCTGTAGATGCATGCAAGTATAGGCATCTGCGTAATAATAACTGGGCAGTGAAAGGTCCATGCATGCATTCACTGCTCCTCTTGCAATTTGGCCAGCTCAACAATCCAGTTACGTGACGTCACAGACGACCCTTTTCCGACTTCCACCATTTTTGCAATCAGCAGGCAAAGAAACTCGTTATCTGGCTAGCTGTGTTTCAACAGCGACAGAGAAGCAGGCTTCTAGAAGCAAAAGTTCTCTTCTTACTACGCTTCTTTTGTGAAAGATTGGCTGCTCTATCACGCTTCTTTGTCTGATACAGGTGGCACTGGTAAGCCTTGTTAGCGATCTCAATAATAGTCAGCCATACTTTTAGCGCCTGTGATTCTATCCTAGGGCACTGAGCACTATCTAAGCTACCTATCTAAGCACTCTTTTCATGGCCTGCATTTTCCATAGCCCACAGAAAAATTAGCATTTTAGCTCGAGGTCGCATCACTTCCGGTGAACTCCCGTGACACACACACACACACACACACACACGGACAGACACACAAAACTTTGCTTATAATATGATAATAGGTATCAGATCAGTTTGGATACAGAATACATGTACTGTCATGCAATTTTCTGTATAATATTATAATATTATTATTCTTTATCCCATAATGACTGTGTATATCCACCCTATCAACTATGATGCATGTGTGGTAATGGTATATATAATTATGATTTTCATCCGATTTTTTTCCAGAATAATGTGACAGCACTAATGGCAGCCAGTCAGGAGGGAAAAGCTGATGTTGTACGACTGCTACTAGAACACAATGCTGATGTTGATGGAATGAAGCAGGTCAGATTTCGCAGTAACAGAAGTTATCATTATTAGCCTGTTCACAGATCCTTTTACATCATTGGCTTTGGCTTATACCTTTAATATACACTGTAAATAGAATTAAGCTTAAAGTTTCCATCCGCAAATGCAACATGTATATATTGTTTAACGTGTGTACACACATGATCCGAGAGTTTGTCACCACAATACCTTTGATTATAGTGATCACAAATCAGTACATAATATTTTTTGTACCTTAATTCACTTGGTGGTATATATAATTATTAAAATTATACAGAGGCAAAATAAATTTGACCAACAAATTAATAATTAATTTGCAATGTCGTATCATGTTGGCATCCGGCCCAGTTTATCCCATAATGACCACTTAATGACATAACTGTGTGATTGTCCATGACATTGTTTACTACAACATTGCAGGATGGTGCCACAGCACTGATGTTGGCCAGTGAATATGGAAGAACTGATGTTGTGAAACATCTACTAAAACACAATGCTTGTGTGAATGCAAGGAAGAAGGTGAGATTTCACATTTGAGAAATGCCTATAAACATTTTCAGAAGCAAAGCTATGTGAATAATAGTTTATGAATCATTGTATTCAAAGTTGTGCATGTATGTGTATTGTGTGTATGTATTGGTAAACAACAGTAGTAGTTACTGGTGGGGAGAATATTCTGTTTCCTTAGTAACATGTGATTGCCAGTCTACACGAATGCATGCATCCTTAATTGATTTCCACCTGAAAATTGAACAAAATGGTGGACAAGCTCATGGAAGTAATGACAACACAGGAGAAACAGACATGCATGAAAAGAATTATAAGTAGCTAAAGTTCTTAGAGTAATTTTGTAATAAGAAAGTAATTTTTAACAGCCATACTGTGTCTAAAATAATTGTCTTTAAGTCGAATTTCTACGTAACCATGTAGCAATAAAATGGATCGGATGACTTTGATTTTTTTGGGCAGTAGGGTGCAAAACTACTGAAGACGTATATCCATACTCTGCCAGTTTGTAACATACATCTAAGGAGTATAACATACTGTAGTAGTATTCCAGTAGCTAAAACTTTATAGCTAAAATAACTAGGCCGCTAAAATGCCGTACTTTTAGTGATCTACTGAATTGCCTCGAGCTATTGACATCGGACAAGCCACTGTACTTTATATTCTGTGCCCATGCATACTGCAGTCTTTTCTAGAGATACACAAAATTTATCTGAGTGATGTTCAGTGAACTTTCTTGTGCAGTAACTTGGAATTTTTTGGGCAACCATGTGCAAACAGTCTATGAACTTTTGCTGTCCTTCACGTCACGCAAAATATTGAACTGAACTTTGTATGTCACATACTGACACATAGTACTAAACGTGCGCATACTAATTCATCATTACATCATTGCAAAATATGCTGACTGATGCATGACGTCATGCACAAGGATGGCACTGGGCATGGAAGATAATAGGACTTTTTCAGGAATTTGAAACGGTATTACTACAACATTGCAGGATGGTGCCACAGCACTGATGTTGGCCAGTGAATATGGAAGAACTGATGTTGTGAAACATCTACTAAAACACAATGCTTGTGTGAATGCAAGGAAGAAGGTGAGATTTCACATTTGAGAAATGCCTATAAACATTTTCAGAAGCAAAGCTATGTGAATAATAGTTTATGAATCATTGTATTCAAAGTTGTGCATGTATGTGTATTGTGTGTATGTATTGGTAAACAACAGTAGTAGTTACTGGTGGGGAGAATATTCTGTTTCCTTAGTAACATGTGATTACCAGTCTACACGAATGCATGCATCCTTAATTGATTTCCACCTGAAAATTGAACAAAATGGTGGACAAGCTCATGGAAGTAATGACAACACAGGAGAAACAGACATGCATGAAAAGAATTATAAGTAGCTAAAGTTCTTAGAGTAATTTTGTAATAAGAAAGTAATTTTTAACAGCCATACTGTGTCTAAAATAATTGTCTTTAAGTCGAATTTCTACGTAACCATGTAGCAATAAAATGGATCGGATGACTTTGATTTTTTTGGGCAGTAGGGTGCAAAACTACTGAAGACGTATATCCATACTCTGCCAGTTTGTAACATACATCTAAGGAGTATAACATACTGTAGTAGTATTCCAGTAGCTAAAACTTTATAGCTAAAATAACTAGGCCGCTAAAATGCCGTACTTTTAGTGATCTACTGAATTGCCTCGAGCTATTGACATCGGACAAGCCACTGTACTTTATATTCTGTGCCCATGCATACTGCAGTCTTTTCTAGAGATACACAAAATTTATCTGAGTGATGTTCAGTGAACTTTCTTGTGCAGTAACTTGGAATTTTTTGGGCAACCATGTGCAAACAGTCTATGAACTTTTGCTGTCCTTCACGTCACGCAAAATATTGAACTGAACTTTGTATGTCACATACTGACACATAGTACTAAACGTGCGCATACTAATTCATCATTACATCATTGCAAAATATGCTGACTGATGCATGACGTCATGCACAAGGATGGCACTGGGCATGGAAGATAATAGGACTTTTTCAGGAATTTGAAACGGTACTCTCTCTCTCTCTCTCTCTCTCTCTCTCTCTCTCTCTCTCTCTCTCTCTCTCACCCCTGATATATCTCCCCCAATGTTTTACCTGCATGCTTCTCACTTGGAATACTTGTGGTTCAGGATGGAATGTGCACGTACAGCAAGTCTTGTGGGCTACAAAGACTTTGCACATGGTTTTCCGAAAGTTCCAAAGTTACCGCATGGAGAAAGTTCACTGAATATCACTCAGATAAAATTTGTGTACCGTATAGTGGGAAATTTTCGTTGGTGCAAAATTTCGTATAAACGCGCCAGAAGAAATTTTCGTAGTTTTAAATTTCGTATACGCGGCGCGCACTCGTATAAAGTAAATGCGGAAGTTAAATTTTCGCAGTTTTAATTTTCGTATATTTGAACCGCATACGAAATATACGAAAATTTCCACCATACGAAAATTTCCCGCTATACGGTATCTCCTGATAAGAATACAGCATGAGCACAGAATAAGGTCAGCTAATAAAAAGTACAGTGTTTTTACAAGCAGCATGGTGCTTATCTGATGCTAATAGCTTGAGGTATAAGTGTGCATGTTCAGTAGACTCAGTAAAGTACCACATTTTAGCGTTTTTCACTAACTTAAAGTTAGTTTAGCTATAAAGTTTTAGCTATACCTAAGAGTGTAAACTTCCAACGCATTACCTCATGACAAGTGGTAAGAATGCATGAGGGCTGCAATTTTTGTGTATGTACATGTTGTGTGCACTTATCTACAAAGGAAAGACAAAAACTAACAATAATTATAACCTTGAATTATCTTGAGCATGTCCATTGAAACCACTATTACTACTACTGATCTATAGATGCTTAATTGTTTCTAATGAGAGTTGATTTTTAGTATACTTTTAATTAATTAGCATGCTTAAAACTGATCACACGTACACTTATTCATCCAGTGTCTATATAGCTCTTGTGTTCCTCTACTAGGGCATGATTGTGTTTGAACATTACATGATTGTGTTGTCTAAATTATAATCATTATCTGTAGGATGGTGGGACAGCACTAATGTTGGCCAGACAGAATGGAAAACTTGATGTCTTGGGATTACTGCTAGCACACAATGCTGGTGAGATTCAATAATATAATTTTAATATGAATGATGCAGGTTAAGCATCATAGCCTCATTCCATACGTACTCTGCAGGTCTTCATGACCCTCAAACTAAAGTACTTGGAGTGTCCGCTCTTGAAACTGGTAATATTCAATATTTTTATTAAAACTATGTAGCATTGCTATCATCAATTTCAGGATTATGGCAAAGCATTAAGTCAAAAGATACTGGTGATATACAATTTCATTTGAATCCAAGAATGGAGGTTGGTTCTTGCATGGATGTTGATTGAGTTTGTTTTTTTTGTGTGTGTAATGACGTTGTTTTGTCGTTTTACACACAACCCAAATAATTTTTTTCCACTATTATGCCAATAAAGACAAGCATGGATGTGTTTAAAGCTACCAACTACACACAGAAGCTGCCCTTGAGCAGAGAGCTCCTTCAGAGTTGTGATAATGAAACCACTGATGTTTTCCTTCAAGCAGAAGTAGCAGCTGCTAGAAAGAGAGAAGCTGCTGCCAGGGAGAGTGAATTAATGAGAGTTCAAGAAGATTCGATCCATTACCACAGTCTTGAAAATTAATAATGAACACTCCATCAAGAGGAGCAGACAGAACAACATACATATACATACAACAAATTAAGAAGATAATTATTAATAGTGTGGTGAGCATAATTACCCTACTGTACGTGTAGTTTGCTTGTTGATAGAGGCTACTTGTTTCATTTGTGCTACTCTAGATGCTTTTTTTTAACTTGCCCAGTTCAGTGGTTAATTTGTGTTGGTTGTGTGGTTATAATTAGTGTGTGAACTGTTTAATTATAATCTGTACTTGTTTTTGTATTTTGTGCATTGCCAAGTTTTTGCCTGCTTTTGAGCTGTATATACTTGTTTTAGGAACCTGTTTGACTTGTTTGTGAGTAGGATAGTATATAAGCTGAGTGTTTATGTTGATTTGTGTCTAGTTTTCGAGCTGATATTCTGAGTGTTCTGATCACTGACTAAATAATAATTTTGCTGCTGCTGAATTCGATTCACTAAACCTGGTAGCATCACAATAGTTACGAAGTAGATATGTATGACAATAAACTTCATGGTTTAAATGATAATTAGCAGACTGCTGGTTACATCTCTGATAAAACTTGCACACCCTCCCATAGAATGCCACAACAGTGATATCAAAGCCAGTCAGACTCCCAGTTGCAATTGGCCATGGTCTCCAACATCGTGGATGAGGTCAGTAGGTCACTATATAGTCTGACTGCAGCTGATCATGTGACTCTGATAAAATGGTACAGTAAAATAGTACTGTGTTAATTCTTTTGAGACCTGCTTATGATTATAATTTATAATTATTATGAGAAAACATACATTACTATTAATTTTATGTTGACATACAATAATAATTATTAATGCATGGCGTGTACAATTAATTATAAACTTTATTCCAAAATAAGTGCAATTCATCACAAAAATAACAAACAAAAAAAGCAAAAAAAATCATTATTCAAAACTTGACTCATGCATGATACAAGATTCAAACCCCCCCAGGTCACACCTGCTTTAGTGTATGTTTGCTGGTAGCCTCTCTCTTCCTAGCTCTCTCTGGGAGTAGAAGGTCAGTGATCATTGTAAAGATTGCCGTAGACAACTTCTGATTGTGCTTGGCAGCTGTCAATACAGCCTTCCTTGTTTCCTAGAGAAAATAAAAAGAATATCTCATGACAATTGTGTAGCTATACATGTCAATGATGTCATTGTGCATACCTCAATCTGTGGGAGTGCAGCCTCTCCTGTCTCTCCCTCACTGGGTGTCTTCACTGACTTGGTGCGTGCCATGAGTAAATCAATCACCTCAGTGTGGTCATATGTCCTAGCAGTGTCCATGGGGGTTATACCATTCTGGGTGTGTGTAAGATGTGTGTTAGTATGATTTATAGCAGGGTATGGAGTGGTCTACCATATCTTTGAACTCCACTACAGCTCCATGTTCCACCAGTAAAGTGACCAGCTCCAGGTTACCATCCTTAGAGGCAAAGAAGAGTGGAGTCCAGTTGGTCTCCTAGAGCAACAGAATTATACCATGCACACATGGGTGCTTATAGCTTGTACATGTATTCAGTACATGGACAATAAAAAGTTGATGTTTCCACAATATAATATACTATGGTGTCGCAGTGAATATATGTCTCCTCATTAGCAGACTGCAGCTGATAACACGCATGTACTGCACGTTGGATTATGCCTTCCATCCACACTCACTTGCATGTCTACCACTCGTCTAACTTTCTGTTATCAAAAGCATCATGCACATGAGAAGTTTTACCAGGCCTTAATTCCCCGGCTTATCTTAATAACTCGCGAAATATAATCAATAATAAATTGCATGGGCTTTTCTCGTGCCACACGGATTGGCACTCAAGCCCATGCAATAAGTAATACATGCATGGAAATACAAGACTGTAGTATGGAGACAAATACATATGGAAAGGTGAACTTTTTGTATACTGTATGTACACACACAAATACACTGAAGAGTTGATCTTACATTCTCGGCAATGTTGGTGTCAGCCCCAGCCTCCAGAAGAGCCCTCACTGATCCTACATGTCCTTTTTGAGTTGCTAGTGTGAGAGCAGTGAAGCCATCCTATAGACAAGTGTACACTGAGTTAAGTTGTCTTGATGGTTACAATACACACACTACAAATTAATCTCACCTCACTCCTTGCATCCACATCAGCATGGTGTTTTAGAAGTAGTTCCACAACATCAGTACTTCCTATCTGACTAGCCATCATCAATGCTGTCAAAAAATTCTGAAATATTTGAGAACACCATCACGATATTACAATAGTCAATGACTCAAAATGATTAATTCTTTCATTATTCTGTCGTATCAATTAATTAATCTCACCTCATTTCTTGCATTTACATCAGCTTGGTGTTTTAGCAGTAGTTCCACAACATCCTTTACTGCATATGTGACCTGCTGCCAGACTGATAATAATAGTGTTATTTCTGCCCTTTTATCCTGACAGTGTATGATGAACAGCAAGTCAATGTTATTACCACACACCAATCATCAAAATACTAACTCTAATAATTATTCACGCATGGTACATTTCAGCCTCACAACTCTAACCTCATGCATCTCATACAAGACAGAGCCAGACAATTCCTTCGAATTCACCGCACCAATTGCAATGGCTAATAGCAGTGTCGTCATACCATACTATATACACATACATGTATGCACAGTTGAGAAACTATTCACATTGAGATAATTATTACCATACACTTAGTCTAATAGAGGTATAGAACTGAATACACACTGGCACACACTTTAATGAGTACAATAATACAAATTTTTGATTCTCTGCATGCTCACCTTATTTTTTGCATTTACATCAGCATGGTGTTTTAGCAGTAGTTCCATGAAATCAATTTTTCCCATCATGCACGCAACCATCAACGCAGTAGAACCACCCTACCGTGACATAAACATGCACAGTTCACATAATTATATGATAATTATGCAGGCAATGTAGAACATTGTCACATGCATTGAGATATATATTACCCACTCTCATGCATGCAGTAACTGAACACACTAAAGTCCATTATAGACCCTGATGCTGCAGGAAAAAAATGAATAACTTTCTTGTTATCCAACCAATTTTATGCCTCGTTCTCTGACTAGTTCTTTTGGCTGGCATGTATAATTACAAGTAGTAAAAAAAGTAAGAAGTACATGTAGGAATAGGCAGTGCTGTAAAAAGTATTGGAACAAGGAATGGTCTCAATTTCGAATTTGGCACATGACTATAGGGGTGAAAGTGCATGCATGTATCTGCAATAGCAAAGGGGACCACAGATGCATGAGAATTATTTTAAATAGACCCTGGGTCACTAGATGGCTCAGAGCCACTGGATTATTTCCAAGTATGCAGCAGTTGTAGGCAGCAGTGCCTTTAATTGAGAGCTTCTAGGCATCATTGACAGTCCCTATATCAGTATTCAGACAGGAGTCTTTTTCACTTTCACTCAAGAAGTTTATTCCCTGGCATGGTAAAAGAATGTCTTTTTCTTAGAATATACATATAGTTTTCTTCAAACACTGCAGTAATTGTTCATTTGGGCCACTGTCTGTGTCATTTTAAGTATGTGCAGCTGTTTTTTGTTTGTAAAACTCAGTAAAACATACTGTAAAACCTATGCGAGTATAAGTATATGCTTTTATAGTTACCAATAATTTCCTAGAGTTAAAATTTTCAACTGAGGCCATTTTCTGACTTTGCGAACTTCGCCCCCAGCCACGCCCTTCAATACACAAACTCCTCATTTAAGCACACATTTAAAAGTCTTATAATGTGTATATATGCATGCACTATACTCAGAAATTTGCTCGCCTCATTCCCTGCATCCACATCAGCATGGTGTTTTATCAGTAGTTCTGCAGCATCAGTTCTTCCCTCTATACCGGCCACCATCAGTGCTGTCATACCATTCTGAGAATAATTAAGATTAACTGATTAACGTTATCATTTATAGACATCATCCAAAAATTCAAACAGAGTAAGCAAGGTAAATTCATTGTCATAAGATTTTATATATGAAAGGTCATGTAGAGTTACTTGATATATATGTATAATATCACCTTATTCCTTGCATTCACATCAACATCATGTTTTAGAAGTAGTTCCAAAACATCCATTCTTCCGTAAAAACAAGCTGCCATCAGTGCTGTCCAGACATCCTGAAATATTTGAAAACACAATCACATGCATGCACAATTTTGAACTCCAATTATGTGAAGCCACTGATATATATAGACCAAAACAAAACTGACCACAGATTGCACATAGCTAACTTAATGCCACAATAATACAAGTCATCTCCATGACAATGTGAAGGCACAGAAGGTAGAATGATGTACATGCTCCCAAGCGACAATTGGCAGTAGTGAATAAACTTAAGCCTCTAAGCCATGGCAAAGATAAATGTCACTGCATGCATGCTAGAGGCCCCTCAGGAACTTCGGAGAGGATGTATCCGTAGGAGCGGTAGCGACCAGGGCGGCCGACATGGCTGCCCCGGCTCCACTTTTTGGCTACTCAACTTCAAATTTTCTGCTTCTATCCCAATATGCTAAGCCAGGACTCTCTTGGTCAAAAATTTAGCTAGAAAATCAGTCATGGTGTGCAGTGTGCACAGCTTAAGGGTACAAAATTCAGTATTGCACGATTGCAGTCTAAATGAAAGCACCATTGGTGCACAAGCCTCGGCACATTCAACTACTGAGCTAGTGTACTTAATACATACATGTATACACTGTGTAAAAGACTATATCATACTTATATGTATGACCTGGGTGAATCAAGAAAACTAATAGGCCACCATCACAATACATAGATGGTTATCGTTGCTGGCCTCTGTGATGAAACACAGTGAGTACAAGACCGTGGCACAGACTAGCTGAATGGTTAGCTGCATGTTGTCAACTAGCTACTGAGCATATTACAAAGTTTAGCTGGGCTACCTAAACCAGTCTATGCCCAAACTTGATAATAATAACCCAGCTTGCATTGTAGATGATCTCAGTAGCTCAGATGCAGCTGAGCTACCTAGCCACACAGAAAAATCTATGTATGCCAAATTATACATCTATATGCTTATATAGAAATCAGGCCAACTCTTGTCTGTCTTACCAAGCACCACTGACCAAGAGCAACATTCATTCCACACGAATTCTAGATAACGCACACCAGATCAATGGGCGTGGCCTCGAAGCAAGCGCTCAGAGAAGCACAAAAGCCTCAAAACTCAGCAACTACACCGTTTAGGATAGCAAAAAATATATTTCTACAAGATCATTCAGAGTTATGAACGTAAGTACCATCAGTTTTGTCGGTAGAGCTGTCTTTCTTGAGATTTCGATGGGACAAACAGACAGACAAAACGACTACCGTAATCCTCTGCACGTGCTTTGCACGTGCCGAGGCTTAATAAAGCACACGTACAGATTTAAGAGTCACTGAGCTGGCCCTATCATGAGTTCAGTATTCATACCATTCATTACATTTGACGTTTATTGTTCTTGTGGCAATCAAATGCAATAGTACTTTCTTTTTGGACAACACATGCAGCTGCAAGTAGCTAAGTATAATTTGATCATAAGTTTTGCTGTAGTTCAGGCTGCAACATTACAACCCCCCCCCCCTATTCCTTCAGCCTCACCACCTGCAATGAGCTTCTTATGGGCCTGGTATCAATCTTACCTCTTTCCTTGCATTCATATCAGCATGGTGTTTTAGCAGTAGTTTCACAACATCAGCTCTTCCACTTAAACTGGCCACCATCAGTGCTGTCCAACCATCCTGAAATATTTGTGAATATGAACTGATAGAGAGATTTACATTATGATATGTAATGACATCAGACATAGTCAACACACAGAGTATAATCAGAGCCGTATGTGCCATGCTATGCCGACTTTTTACTTCATGCACGTGATCATTTTAGTGCTTAAGCTCATAGTGTCACATGCAACTTGTATCATGCTGAGCTGGTACTTTAATTGATAATTATCACATACCATGTGCGTGACCATGCATACAGGTAAAACTATTGAACAGATCATGTGCACTAAGTGCCAGCTCAGCATGACACATGGCTGTCATACCTCCTCTGTAGTATAATAAGGCATGCTATGAATGTAGTACTCGTACTATAGCAAGCTTGAAGGAATAAAAGTCACTGTATGCATATGTTTCTCTATCAATGTGTAATCTCACCTCTCTCCTTGCATTCACATCAGCATGGTGTTTTAGCAGTAGTTCCACAACATCAGTTCTTCCATCCCAGCTGGCCCACATCAGTGCTGTGCAACCATCCTGAAACATTCAGTGAGAACATGTACTAAAGTTCATGCACTAGCTGTTTCTATATATGACTATATATATTCGATCGACTATTTGTGTTCACTTGAGCCCCAGAAATAGAATTTCTTTGATACAGTCACAATTCTCAATATGTATTGCAGGCGATTTAAATTGACTGGTATAAAGGCTGACTAGGTACTATCGGAATCTATGTGAAATTTGCTATTAAATTTTAACAGTGCTTGTAATATTGAAATTGGTTGATATGAGGCCAAGTTATAGTGAAAAAGAAAAGGCTCAAGTGAATGTGGATGGATTTTAGCAGTGCCCACGCATGGCAGTTGTATAACATGACTATGAACAGTGCCTACGAAGTTCAGTTTGGTCCCAGTACAAGTATTGCTAACCATTTGTTTTCCATTGATATCAATTTGATATTGAAGAAGAGTTTGGATTACTTCAAGACCATATCTGACATTCACCACTGCTGCTGTCAGTGGTGTGTTAGCATACTGTGGGGCGAGCAATGAGATACTATGGTATACGGCTATTTTAAATTTGTAATGATAATGTTTACCTGTGAGAAGTCCAAATCTGCAATTTGCTCAAGAAGTCCCGAAACTTTCGTCAAGTTACCTTCCTTGCAAGCTTCCAACAAGGCAAGCTAAACATGAACACATTCATTATTATTGTAATTTGTTAAAACTATGATAATATGGTTACATGTATATGCAGTGATATTTACCTTAGAAGCATCTGCATCAGCTCCAGGTTCAAAGTGGTACAAGAGGTCACTGTCAATTCTGACTTCAATGATCTGGCGTAAACGATAACCAACTTCAGCTCTGCTTCCTGTACACTGAGCACGGATTTTCTCAGCAGATGACTTAGGTATGATCCAGCTGATGACCAGTGAGCCTTCCATAATGTGGTCCAGTAGTACCATGAGTGATGGCAATCTGAAGAGCCTTGAAACACTATCCCAGAGGTTATCAACATACTGAAGTGTTTCATCAGTTATCTGTCTGCCAATCCTGAGGGTCAGTTTTTGGTAGTGTTCTCTGTTGTACTTTGCAGGATTGGTGGCCAATGGCTCCTCTGGATCAGAGTGGATGATTTCCCCATCCTGACAGAGAGTGATGAAATCAGCAAGTCTGGTAGTTGTACGGAAGCTTGACAGCTCTGTCTCATAACTCCTAACGAAGACTTCTGTTTCATCATTTGCGAACTCTTCAGCGATGCTTTTGAGAAGCTCATAGTCAGAGTAGCTCCATAGAAGGTTCCTAGTAATGGCTTGGAAGATAGTGAAGATACTCTTAGCATCTTCTGGTATGCAATCGGGAGGTATGACTAGCCCTGTGACAAACTCAATAAACTCTTCCATGTCAATATCCTTCGTCTTCAGGATACGTAGCACTTGTCGTTTGAGGTCTGCAAATGATTTATTTATTTTAGCCAGATTTTTCTTTAGCAACTCTTTCTTCTCTTCATTATAGCCTATAGAGAGGAATAATTATAGGATGCATTATAAATAATTATAGTCAGAAGAATACTTACAACCTTTATTGCATGGCTGACTTACTTTTTTCTGGTGTGGCTTCTCCTAGACTCCTCCCTGAATAAGGAATTTCACATAATTAATGCATGGTTTAAAAATTAAATGTGTATGTTATAGCAACCCTTTCCACGCATACAAGTGTGATATTTAGAATTCATGTACTTCGTGGGCTATTCCCACTATACTATATACTGGATACAAAACTCCACCATAGCAAAATATTTATATTTATAATAGAGTTGCTTAAGACAATTTGCTAGGGTAGCTACATGTAGATAATATTATAAGAAAAAATAGAACAAACAAGTAAACAAAAACATTAGAAATCAATGTAGCTAGTGAGGAATGGGCAAATCATAAGAAGTAAGCAAGGAATGGTGGTCAGATTGAGTGAAAGTTCATTCCCATGTCCACTATGTCATTGAGCTAAGGATATACATGAACATTATAGGCCTGTACACAGAAAATTATGAACTTATATATCACTCAATCTGACCACCATTCCTATCTTGTTTGCTTACTTTTTACGATTTGACCATTCCTATAAATGTTACATATTTAATGTTTTTTTACTTGTTGGATGTAATGGGCAGGGTTTTCTGGAATCCGACGGTTTGCAGACAATTCGATAATTGTATAAATTTTGGGCAGTGATACACAAGTCTCACTAGCCATGGAGTCCTCACACAAAATGCACATATTTGGGGACTGGCTATAGCAAGACAAGTGTATCACTGACTAAAACTTCTATATAGACAATTATCAATTGTCCACAAAACATCCCAGTAGGGAAACCCCACCCATTACTTTAACTATAGCTAGGTGTACACATAAGTGCCTCATGCGTTTGATATTGACGACTTTCGCTATTGGCATTATGATGTACATACATACACATAAAGCTTTTTAGCTAGCTAGCTAGAGAGCTTGAGAGATTGGTGCAAATAAAGCAAGAACTGAATGCAATATGTCATCAATCACCATCATCATAACATATACAGTATGCACATGAGTTACGTTACTAGCCTCATTAACTCTTCAATCAAGGGAAACTAATTAAGGAAGTGACCACACATGCACATGCAGTTATCGTGCAGACATAAGTCAGTGACCACCAGACCATTAACGAGTATCACTACCATAATGTGTCACACCTAAAACCAACTCTGACACGAAAAAGGGAATTGAAATAGTATAGGATCAGCACGGTTTTCCCCAGCCTTATCAAAATAAAGCAGGATATGACAAACAGAAAACAATTAAGGGCTAGAGTTACGTCATGACTCATGTTCAGAAGGAGTACAGGAGTTTGGGGACGAGACTACCATCTTACAGGACAACTTTGCATGTACAGCAAGTATTATATGAGAACTGAATTCTTGTATAGCTCTTGGCACAATCTGCTGAAACTTCTAACTTGGAAATTTATAGCTAGGCTAATATTATAGCTGGACCAATCATATACTGAAAAATTATTATTAGAGCTCATGCAGTTTTGCAGAAGCTGCTTCAGAGATCGTAACTTACAACTGCATGCCATGCATATGCATACTTTATCCCACCTTTTTTGGAATCAGCTTTAAAAATGCGTGGGCGGATAGCATCACGTGAATCAAAATCTGGTGGCATAATGGGAGAACGAGGCCGGCTATATACCCATAGGCCATGCACAAAATATGCGGGCCTCAGTGTCTTAGCGGCTGACAAACAACAGACCAAGAGAATATCCAGCACGGCTTAGTGCATACAGTAGGTCCTTTTTGAGACATGAAAACAGCTACTAACCTGGACTCTTTCCTGGAAAAAGTGCCTGACCATAGATAGTAGAGGCTTAAAACTATCTATGGCCTAACCATGGGTCCACGGCACCGCCGGGAAAAGGGAGAAACTTAGCCTGGTGCCCATGCAGTAGTCTTTGATGCGGATTCCAGATCATCTTCAAGCCATCGTTCTGCTCTGTTATACAATTCGCTGGTCTAAATCAGCCTTTCTTTGAGAAACCAAAACTTACAAAACTTGGCTACATGAGACTACTTGCAAACTACTGACCAGCCTCGTTTCCAGGCTCTCCATGAGTGTAAGGTCAAAGGTGAGAGCCTCAGGCCCTGGGAATGGCGCTACGTGTAGCTACCTGCCAGCTGTAGTCTCGTCCCCTGACCCCACACCTTCTCCAAGGAGAAAGAGGATCTGGTCTCATTTGAGCGATTTCCCAGTTGTGCTGAGTCAGCAGTGAAACTGGATGTCATGTGACGAGTCACGGTGTGTGTGTGTGCATACTGAGCCAGCTATAGGAGGGCAGAGCTCTGATCTGGTGTGCGTGTACATGTAGAAGCCAATCATGGTACTAGAGCCTGGTCAACTAGATTTAGATTATCAATGTCTGATTGCTTACCAAATCAAGGTCTATCCGGGCCTGACTTTAATTTTATAGCCCAATTAGCACGATCTACTTTTTCACTACTAAAATTCCTTTTGCACGTACAATCTTTGAGAAGTTCTGTTATAATCGATTCATGCAAAGCTAAGTTCCCCAATCACTAAGACAAAATTTGTGCACCCTTGAGTCTCGTGAGACATGCAATTGAAAGTATGACTTTCACGTGAAAACTCGAATGCTGCAATCTGATTGGTAGTTGAGTTTTTAAGACTGCTGACTCAGCACAACCGGGAAATCGCTCAAATAAGACCAGACCCTCTTTCTCCTTGGAGAAAGGGTGGGGTCTGGGGACAAGACTACCTGCTAGCAAAATTATGATCAGGTAATATGGTCAACAGTATTGAAAGTTAAGACATCACGTAACAATTATTGTAGTGTGCTTTGAACTGCGTGAGACATTATACACTTCATGATTATAAGCCTCACGCTAATGGGCTCAGCAATAACGTACTGGTTTGTCTACCTTGTAAATGTTCACCGTGCCAGTTTTCCCTAGCAATTGTATCAGCAATACCATTCTGACCCATTATCCTCAGCTTGTCAACCAGCTCCTCCCATGTCAGGGTGTGTCCACATTCCTTCGTCACCTGGTCTTCTTTTCGTAGCCATGCTTTAACCATTTCATCAGGCAGGGTGGTCATATTGTCGAGTGAAAAAGGATCCAAACCCAGCAGATTGCCAAGCTGTTTGATTTGATCACGGTTCAGTTTTTTCAAGTAGAGTACCACCTTTGTACAGTCTTGATCATCTAAAACAAAAACCATAGTTTCTTTCTTTCTTATGATCTATATCTATAGATACTGGTAAAACTGCACAAATCAAATTTTGCTTACATATGTTATGACTCATATTGGTTCAACTCTTGAGAGGTTAGTTTCGTTTAGGTACAAATTAAGTACGGCTGTCAGTTCACAGAATGCTATGCATGAATGATAGTGGATGATGGCTTCATGATCATTAGTCCATGAAATTCGAAAGAGGAGTCAACTTACCTGTTCACTATCGGCTCTATGCTCTATGATCACGGTCCAGCTCTTCTCAGCTGCTGACTGTTTGCTCTTGTGTCACAGTGGCTGGTAGACACTTTCTTTTCCAGCTACAGAAATAACCTCAGTCTAAGAATGAAGTTCAAACTACTGACTGAAGACACCAGCCTCTTTTTCTCTACAGATGCTCCATGACAAATATGGATATGTCACATGATACAAAGGTGAGCTCTCAAAACAATTCCCAAAATGTCAACAGGCTTCCCAGATAGTCAATTTCCCAAATATCATCACATCCTAAAAATTAATGTCAACTTCCCAAAATTTCACATCCTAAAATGTCAATTTCCCAAAATATCACATCCTAAAATGTCAACTTTCAATTTTAACAGGTGTCAGCATACAATACAAATCAATACATCTATAGTCCTATTACTGTAAATGACCAACAGCGCTATATATGTAGTCCGCGCAATAGAAGTTTCTCCAATGCGTCTTCCATGCGTCCTGAGCTTTTCTAGTATCAGTATCATCCCATGGCATGCTACATGGACAAAGTTTGGTGGTACGAAAGCAATTGCTGCAGTTTTGCAGATAAGGTGCCTGAAATCCTCACTATTAGACTATAGGTTTGTCTGTAGGCCTAAATTTTGTACCTTAATTTTGCCAAATGCATTGTCTAAAGTGATAATAACAACCTTTGTGAAGGCCTACTGGAAAATTGATGCGCATAGCTAATGCATCAATCTTTGCTAATTCAAAGTCAAACACAATGCTCACAGGATTAATTTCTAGGTCCACATTTTGGCAGGCTTCTGACTTTGATTATTGTAAAGCACCATGTTGTAAACCTCTCTGGATTTTCCTGAGAGGAGGCAGTAAACCATAGGAAATTGCTGCCCATTATCAAATACATGGGTACATTTCAAACGTTCCACAATGTTTCTGCCTGGGCAAGTCGTACGTGTCGATCATGTTGCCTGTTGTACAGTCACAAAACTACGTACTAATAAGGTATAGTTGACAACGACTCCACAGCAGTATATACCTGTAGTTGAGAAGATGATGATGTCTTCACTTTGGTGAACTAGGAAGCTCTATATATCCGGTAGTTAATTGTCTCAGACCATTCGAATTCCCCAGTTGCATATATATATATTATCTCTTTTTCAGAGCAAAGGAGGAAGTTTGTCCTGGCATTTTCTGTATAGTGATGATTTAAGGGATGTTAGCGTTGGTAGCTAACTGTGCTGCTATAGCATCTCTTTCTGAGTCAGTATACTTCTTGGAGGCAATCTCTATAGATTTGGGGTACTGTTTCCACTTCCTCTCTGCAAGGCTCTCTTTTTCATCCGGTAGCCACTATATTTTCTCTGCCTTATTCTTTGCCGGCCCGGGCAGGCTCAGGATGGGTGTGTTCTCCACTGACTGTTTGTATCTTATCATTTACAGTTGTCATGCAGTCAGGCTGGGCAAGATCGAATGCAGCATCTCCAAAATTCTCTCTCTTCATTTCTTTTCCGGATAGATAAATATTGATATCCCTGGCATTGTAGAGCTCTTCCTCCTTTACGAGTTCCATGGAATAAATTCACAGCAGAATCCATGAAACAGAACACGTCAGTATATACCTGTCAAAATTTTACTCTTTTATATTAGGCTATAGTGTTTGGGCTTATTTTCACACTGCTCCACATCATTCCACATAGAACAACACAAAATAGTTCAATGCAATTAGTGTATTTGATCTATAGATTGCATACAAGAGAGCTTTATAATAGCCCCCATTAATTGTACGTACACAAGTGACCTTCACCATCATTGATCCCTGTATATAGTATGCTACTGTCAGTCTGACTCTAAGAACATTGACTAAAGAATAATCATAAAAGTAACTGTACAAACAGATTAAAGACTGTATACTGTCTCTAGCTAACTTTGAACAGAGTTGAGTCAATGACCCTATAAATTCTATATAGTTGTATTACGGGAAGTTGACATTTTGAAAGTAGTTATTCTGGGAAATTGACATACTAGGAAATGATATTTTGAGAGTTGGCATTTTAGGAAATGACATTTTGAAAGTTGAGATTCTGGGAGGCCACCTATTAGAAAGAACACTGTGTATGATGTGAGAGCCAACCCTCTCTTCACCAAACTGCTTGACTGTGAAGTGAATCTGAGCCCTGACTTCACAGTGCCCTTGGGGTAATATAGGGTCTGGCCTGGCATGTTGAACATGGTGGAGGCAGCGAGAGGATTGAAGACATTGCCTCTCTCTATATAATTATGGCTGCTCCATCTCTGGACACCATGTCTGTCTCAGTGTCCTCGATCATCAAGGCACTGGTGAGAAGAACAACACACACACACACACACACACACACACACTCTTATACCTGCTGGCGCAGGCATTGGGAGCAAAGAAGCTAGTTAGTACACTATATTAAATCTAGCATATACATTCCGGACACTGGTCGAAGACACTGATTCAGACACAGCTCTGATTCATTCAATAATTTTATAGCTGTGACTGCATACTATTCGATCTAACATACATTCCTGACACAGGTTGAAGACAAAGCTTCGGACACAGATCCGTAATACATTCACTTCAATGCTCTTATACCTGCTACTGCAGGAATTGGGAGCAAGGAAGTTAGTTAGTATATACTATTGAATCTATAGGCATACATTCCAGACACTAGTCTGTTTACATTCGCTTAAATGCTCTTATACCTGCTAGCGCAGGCATTGGGAGCAAAGAAGCTAGTTAGTACACTATATTAAATCTAGTATATACATTCCGGACACTGGTCGAAGACACTGATTCAGACACAGCTCTGTTTACATTCATTCAATACTTTTATAGCTGTGACTGCATGCTATTTGATCTAATATACATTCCTGACACAGGTTGAAGACACAGCTTCGTACACAGATCCGTATACATTCACTTCAATGCTCTTATGCCTGCAGGAGCAGGCATTGGGAGCAAGGAAGCTAGTTAGTATATACCAATGAATCTATAGGCATACATTCCAGACATTGGTCTGTTTACATTCACTTAAATGCTCTTATACAGGCATTGGGAGCAAAGAAGCTATTAAATCTAGTATACTACATTTCGGACACTGGTCAAAGACACTGCATGATTCAGACACAGCTCTGCATAGCTGTGACTGCATACTATTCGATCTAATATACATTCCTGACAACACAGCTTCAGACACAGATTGTCTACATTCACTTCAATGCTCTTATACCAGGTGCTACTGTAGGCATTGGGAGCAAAGAAGCTAGTTATAGTATACTATAGACCCCAGTCCAATTCTAGATCATACATATACATAACATATACCTACAACATACACACATACATATATATATATATATACATGTGTGTATGACGTACCAATATAATTACATGCATGCACGTTATATGTGAATTGGCATAAAGTATTATTCTTGAACATGCATACAATTAATATAAAAATTGGTGCATCATACATAAAATAGATTCATGCAGTATTCATACAGTAATGTGTGCGGAGAATGGTTGAAAGAACAAATGAACACATACACTTACATTGAATCAAGGTGTAAAGTCTCCTCCTGTACCGGCAGAACTTTGATCTTGACTTTTCGCTCAACGATCTGCCATCTTTTAATCTCTCATATATGACCTGTTAGTGACAGAAAATGTAAACAAAAGATCACTAGTTGTAGTCACCTGACCAATGGACGGTAGAAAGGCGTCTAACATTACCCAGAGGAGGTACGACAGCCATCTGTCATGCTGAGCTGGTATTTCTATTGCACATGATCATTTTAATATCTCAGTAAGCTCCTAGTGTCACACTGAAAATGCCATCTCAGCATGACACAGGGCTGTCGTACCTCCTCTGCTCTCTTAGACCAGGAGCAAAAACATGAACACGTGCATGTGCTGTTGTAACTCAAACATGACCAGTTGCAGGGATGTAGCCAGGATTTAGAGTAAGGGGGTGCTAAAACTGTGCACGCAAAGCACGCCGGAAATTTTGGAGGTGCCACGGCCACTTTTGGGTCACGTGACCGATATCACGACCTTTGAACTATTGCTGGAAGCTAGCTGCTGAGCGCTTTCGATCGATTTAGCGTGAATTAAACGGTTCTGAAGTTTGTTTATCAAGAGCTCATGCAGACATAGATGAGCTTGGAAAATAGCTTCAAGCAACAAACATGTAAGAAATGGAAATTTTTAAAGGCTTGATTACTTATTAATAAATCCAACTATTAATGGTTTTTGCACTTCCGCTCAGTGGCAAAGGGGGTGCTCGAGCACCCTGAGCCCCCCCCCCCCCCCCCCCCCCCCCCCCCCCCCCCCCCCCCCCCCCCCCCCCCCCCCCCCCCCCCCCCCCCCCCCCCCCCCCCCCCCCCCCCCCCCCCCCCCCCCCCCCCCCCCCCCCCCCCCCCCCCCCCCCCCCCCCCCCCCCCCCCCCCCCCCCCCCCCCCCCCCCCCCCCCCCCCCCCCCCCCCCCCCCCCCCCCCCCCCCCCCCCCCCCCCCCCCCCCCCCCCCCCCCCCCCCCCCCCCCCCCCCCCCCCCCCCCCCCCCCCCCCCCCCCCCCCCCCCCCCCCCCCCCCCCCCCCCCCCCCCCCCCCCCCCCCCCCCCCCCCCCCCCCCCCCCCCCCCCCCCCCCCCCCCCCCCCCCCCCCCCCCCCCCCCCCCCCCCCCCCCCCCCCCCCCCCCCCCCCCCCCCCCCCCCCCCCCCCCCCCCCCCCCCCCCCCCCCCCCCCCCCCCCCCCCCCCCCCCCCCCCCCCCCCCCCCCCCCCCCCCCCCCCCCCCCCCCCCCCCCCCCCCCCCCCCCCCCCCCCCCCCCCCCCCCCCCCCCCCCCCCCCCCCCCCCCCCCCCCCCCCCCCCCCCCCCCCCCCCCCCCCCCCCCCCCCCCCCCCCCCCCCCCCCCCCCCCCCCCCCCCCCCCCCCCCCCCCCCCCCCCCCCCCCCCCCCCCCCCCCCCCCCCCCCCCCCCCCCCCCCCCCCCCCCCCCCCCCCCCCCCCCCCCCCCCCCCCCCCCCCCCCCCCCCCCCCCCCCCCCCCCCCCCCCCCCCCCCCCCCCCCCCCCCCCCCCCCCCCCCCCCCCCCCCCCCCCCCCCCCCCCCCCCCCCCCCCCCCCCCCCCCCCCCCCCCCCCCCCCCCCCCCCCCCCCCCCCCCCCCCCCCCCCCCCCCCCCCCCCCCCCCCCCCCCCCCCCCCCCCCCCCCCCCCCCCCCCCCCCCCCCCCCCCCCCCCCCCCCCCCCCCCCCCCCCCCCCCCCCCCCCCCCCCCCCCCCCCCCCCCCCCCCCCCCCCCCCCCCCCCCCCCCCCCCCCCCCCCCCCCCCCCCCCCCCCCCCCCCCCCCCCCCCCCCCCCCCCCCCCCCCCCCCCCCCCCCCCCCCCCCCCCCCCCCCCCCCCCCCCCCCCCCCCCCCCCCCCCCCCCCCCCCCCCCCCCCCCCCCCCCCCCCCCCCCCCCCCCCCCCCCCCCCCCCCCCCCCCCCCCCCCCCCCCCCCCCCCCCCCCCCCCCCCCCCCCCCCCCCCCCCCCCCCCCCCCCCCCCCCCCCCCCCCCCCCCCCCCCCCCCCCCCCCCCCCCCCCCCCCCCCCCCCCCCCCCCCCCCCCCCCCCCCCCCCCCCCCCCCCCCCCCCCCCCCCCCCCCCCCCCCCCCCCCCCCCCCCCCCCCCCCCCCCCCCCCCCCCCCCCCCCCCCCCCCCCCCCCCCCCCCCCCCCCCCCCCCCCCCCCCCCCCCCCCCCCCCCCCCCCCCCCCCCCCCCCCCCCCCCCCCCCCCCCCCCCCCCCCCCCCCCCCCCCCCCCCCCCCCCCCCCCCCCCCCCCCCCCCCCCCCCCCCCCCCCCCCCCCCCCCCCCCCCCCCCCCCCCCCCCCCCCCCCCCCCCCCCCCCCCCCCCCCCCCCCCCCCCCCCCCCCCCCCCCCCCCCCCCCCCCCCCCCCCCCCCCCCCCCCCCCCCCCCCCCCCCCCCCCCCCCCCCCCCCCCCCCCCCCCCCCCCCCCCCCCNCTGCCTGATTTTGAGCAGAGAACACAAAATGTGTGCCAGTTTTTCTAGACCCCCATTTTTCGCTGGGCGGAAAAGGCGGGGTCTAGGACTAGACTAACCATTGCCCAGCTAAGCCAGCTGGCCTGCCTGGCCCCCCAGGGCAGAAATGTAGTGACATATGAATTATGAATGAGTCTACATGCATCAGGCAGCTGCTCAGTAGCTAAATACTATAAAGTGATACTGAATGCATTTTAGTCTTTAGATTGCAAGCTAACAAGACAGTCTAGAAAAACTTGTGCCCTAATTACTCAGTGTTAATTCAACCTTTTGGACAACTTACAGCAAGCTTTTCAAGTCCAGGAGGCTGGTGGTTTTTCGGCCAAATATACCTACCACAAAGGTAACTATTTCATGAATAAGATCATCTAGGTCAGTGGCGTGTTTAAGGGGGTGCTCCGGGTGCTTGAGCACCCCCCTGGCTCATCGGATAATGACGTCATCGCTTAGAAGTAACGCTCCAGAGTAGCGCTATTCAATGAATTAATTAATGAAACGAGTAAAATCCGAGCTAGCAATGCTTCAAAATCACTTTTAAGGCTAAAAGAAAAGAAAAGAAGGCAAAAAAATAGCAGAATACGGTAGCATAGCGATCGTGGATTGTGCGATCGAATTGCGCAATTTCGGTCACGTGACCAAAAGTGGGCGTGGCTATCCAAAAATTTTCGGGCGCTTCGCGCCTGCATGCACTATATTAGCACCCCCATCAGCTAAATCCTAGACACGCCACTGTAGGTAGCTTCCTTTTGGCATGGAACATTTGCGTTTCATGGACATACAAAAGATAAATTCAATTCCATTCACACAATTTTGGACTGAAGTTACTTCAGTGCTAGTAACTTTTGTGTCCGGGGTACAGCAGCTGAGCAGTCCTTGAAACAAAACTGATCATGTCACTGATGATGCTATATTTGGCCTCCAGTACGTACTAACATAACACAAACTAATTTTGATAAAAACGGATTGCAAACACCTCATTAGAGGGATAAAACATGATCAATACCACATGGGTATCAAAAATTTTATTCAATACACTGACAATGTTGGTAACCACAGAAAAATTAAAGCTCTCACACATCAGGACTGAATACAGTTAATACTTGAATTACAGAGGGTAACATATACCGTATAGCACAAAATATTGGCGGGAATAAAATTTGGCGGATTGTCAAAAATTTCATGATTGGCGGATTTTATTTTGGCATTTGCGTACGCAGCAATACACGTATTCCATATGTGCATGCGCAAAAATGACGGTTTGGCGGATTTAATATTGACAGTCCTTACCAAAACCACCAATCCGCCAATATTAAAATCTGCCAAATTTTTGTGCTATACGGTAGTAAAATACTCCTCCTGAAGAAAGTGGTTAGACTATTTGTGAGCGAGAAAGTCAAAAAGTTGACTAAGACCATTCTCTACAGTAGGGAAGAATAAAAGAAAACGTCAATTTCACACAAAAGGTTATACACTAGTACATAGGGTAGGTGTAAAGGTGGATGTGGATATGACAGGTAAAAGTACTGTGTGATCCTGCTTGCCAGAGTAAAAGTATGCAAAAAAAAGTCTGAACTGCTTCATACCAAGTCTCTAGTATTCCAGAATCCGTACGTTGATTGACAAAATGTATCAGTTGATCGGGCAACATGTTTACGTAGTAAATAACCTACAAAATGGATACAGAGGAGATTTTATGATGTTAAATGAACTTACAGGCATATATTTGTGTGTAAGAGTTATCAAAGTGAAGCACTTTTGTGCTACTTTTACAAAACAACACTCATCTATGCACAAAGCAAACAGTGAAATCGATACATACAAGGCTATACGGGTGGAACATTTGCGTTTCATAAACAATCAAAGCTTATGATTCAAACACGAATGACTACAATAATAGTACAACACGATTTACAACTTTTACCTGTGTCCGTCCTTTACTTTTGTAACAAGAGGCTGTTGAGCTTGAGGCAGCTGTACGCCATTTTTTAGTCCAAACAAAGCAAGGGAACAGCAACACGCAATTACTGTTCATTGTGTCAGAAAATTATTCACAATTTACCATTTCAATCCTTCATAGACCTCTTTACACTGCAGTTCTCTTCGTGAGCACGAACTCAACCAATGCAAACACTTGCCTCTTCTTGGCAACCATTTTTGGAAAAGTTGCTGACACGCCCCTTCCGCTATTATCTCATGGAAAATAAATCTTGCGCGAAAATTACACGTGCGTTTCGACTGATAGTATATTGCTTCTGTACTTAACAGGAAGTAAGTACCTGTATCTTTTTCTCCAGCATTTTGATTTTCACTAGTTTTGCAAATTCGCGCCCTGAATTATTAAACAGGAAGACTTGAACTTATGACTTCTTCAATTAAAGGACCTTGAACTCTGGCACTCATTTAGCCAAATGCAGTGAAGTTAGTAAAATTTAGGCTTGTACTTTTTATGTAGCACAGCTGCATGTCACTGTTAGTACTACGTACAATTTCTAGCCATGCTCAGCCTGTCTGATTCCATGCAGCTCCAACCTCATATGTACAATTCCGAGTCGAAGGATTTTGGCACCATGTAGGGGGGAAGGGGATTACATGTACTGTGAGCTATTTTTTTTTTCTGTTTTTTTTTAGTTTCCACATAAATGAAGGCACCGAGGTGCATAACCCTTGGTGCACATGCATAATGTAAAATTCCGAGTACTTTGTGCTATTGTATTATGAGAATTATATAATAGTATACTAGTGTATGATGTAAAAAATGATGTAAAAATGTTTTGCATTGCTGTTGTTTGTACATTATCATTGGTTTTGAAATGGTACAGTGAGCCTGAAAGTTTATCATTATTTTGTTCTAATATTTATATTATCACAGGATCACTGGGTTCACATTTTAGCACAATCATGCTATACTTTGTAAGGATCTCAGGCTATTTCATACTCTATCAAGGCTTAGGGGCTGAAAAGCCTAGGTGCGCATGTTCACCAAGGGTTAAGTATAGATAACACTGAGCAAAGAATTAACAGGTTATCATGTACACACTCTGAAAATACTAAATAGCTATTAATTCTTCAACCCATTCTGTTCACTGCATGCATAGTATATAATTAATTGTTGTGTTAGCATCGATCAGACTTGAAAGCCTCAAAAATGGTCTACACCAGAAGTGATCTCAGGTGGTCTAAAATTATGAAAAAATTTCTGAGGGAGCATGCCCCCAGACTCCCCTATATGGTGTGGTGTCACTCTCTCTCTTCCCCCCCCCCCTAAAGTTTTTACAGGTATTATTACTGGTGGCATGCATGCAAGCATGGATCGGAACAAGCATGGATTGGGGCGAGCACGAGCAAGCATATTCGCATGGAGTTCTGCATGTGGGAATAGCCTAGTAGGTTATGTGGGAATGAGGCTAGCGCATATTGTTTGTTATAGCACTGGTGAAAGAGTATGGCATAATTATTCAAGAGACATGTACACTTGGCTAAATCTCAGCATCATCAGATCAAATTTTCTATGAAACATTAACAAAGACCAACTTCCCTTCCTCACAGTTGAACCTCCAAAGAGAGGATACTTGGGACACTGAGCGTTTTTTGTCCTTTCTTAGGAGGTTGTCCTCTTCTCATATATTTGCCTTGTATACCCCTTTTAAATGTCAGACTTCCTATAGACTGCTAGTTAACCTTGTAAACCAGGCATTCCTCTCTATGCTAATTGTTAAGCACGGGGAGGGCCTGGTCTCCAAAATCACATGAGTTATGTTACAAAAAGTATGCATAGGTGGAAAGCTGTTTGGTGGTTTATTCATCTACTCAAAATTAGCTGAGGCTCACGAGTCCAGGCAAAAAATTTTGCAGACAGTTTAGACTCTGAATGTACATAATTAGCAAAATTAATAGCAAATGAACAGAAATCATGCATCAACAGTTCAGGTCACTTAGGATATTAAGAAAAGCTTACATATTGGACAAGGAATAGCCTAGATCACAACATTAATCAAACTACATTCTCCATAATGAATTCCTGTACACAACCTTCCTAATATTAAGTCCAATATTTCATGATTGGTCAATGCTGAACAGCAATTTTTGCTGGATTTGCAATATTTATTCACATGATTGCACTGCTTTGAGACCTATAGGCTAATCTATCCCACATCAATGCCATTCATATCATACGTACGGTAGTATTTATAGTAGGAATGGGCTGACTGTCCCATAGACACAATACAAAATATGTATCACCATAAAAATCTATCAAAACAAAGTTAAGCCTTCAAACTTGCTCAAAGACTCTCCACAACATATTACCAACTGCATGCAGGGCCTGAAACTCACAGAATTTTCACTGGGCACTCGTAGAGAGTGTTAGAGGGAAGACACAATAGTGCCATTTTTGTTCTCCTTATACGTACTAAATTGAACACCGTTTCCAAAGAACCAGAAAGTGTTGAGCCAACTTTGACAGCACAAGGTAAGTCCTTTAATTTCAAGGGAACTAGGTTTTTTGATACTCGTTTTCACCACAAATAAGCCTATACAAAAACTAGAAAGCTTTAAAATTTAGTATATAAAATCATGTACTTCAATGTAGCACTCTTCTTGTGGGTAAAGTTCAAAGGTCATTATCTACGTGGCATTAACACACATGCGCATTAGATACTCTAGCATTATAGTGCATGTAGCTGCTATACTCTCAAGCTTTTTGTAGGGACTATAACCAGTCTCTAATAGTCTTCACACTGTAGTGCTGAAAAAAGTGAATGAACAAGTAGTAAAAATTTCAAAAAATAACCAGTGTAAAAATGGGCAGTGCTGTAAAAAGTATTGGAACAAGGTATGTGCTCATGTCTTGGCCTGTAATCTAATCCTGCCTGCCTCAATCTATATACTTTATTCCATTGTTTAGCCCAGTGATAAAATGAGCAGATATTTGAACCATTAATGTGATATACCGTATAGCCGGAAATATTGACGGGAATTTTAATTTGACGGTTTGACGGTCAAAGTCCAAATCGTCAAATTTAAATCCGCCAATATTTTGGGAGCCGTATATGAATGTATTATGCGCACGTGCAAATCGTTAAATTTAAATTCGTCAATATTTTTATTTTACGTTCTGCGGAGCAAACCGTCAAATTTTTTGACCGTCAATATTTCCGGCTATACGGTAGTATGATACTGTTGCTGATAAGCATTCTTGAACTATTAATTTTGCAACAATACTTGAGGTATCCGAAAATGAAAATGAAGTAGTCATGTGCCGAAATTGAGACATACCTTGTTCCAATACTTTTTATAGCACTGCCCATTTCTACGTATACACTGGTTATTATTTGAAATTGTTACTACTTAAATTGTTAATATAAGAGTAACTTGGAACATTAACTTATGCAAGCCACTGTATACATAAGCCAACAAACCCTAACCATGATATGAATTTTCAGAAACTTCCATGGTCAGAACTGTTGCTATTTTTATTCATTATAATGTTGCATGAACTTTACAGGGCGTGGTCCCACCTTCATTGGAAGAACATGTAAGTAACACACTTGAAGCTTCTTTAAAGAAAATAAGAGAAAGAAGAGGACTAGATGAAGACAATGCTTCAAAACAACAAATTGATGATGGAACACAGAATCCACATCACAATCATGAACAAGCCACAGGCTTTGACTTGAAGTCCAAGTTTGTAAGAGAAAGAAGAGGACTAGATGAAGACAATGCTTCAAAGCAACAAATTGATGATGGAACACAGAGTCCACATCACAATCCTAAACAAGCCACAAGCTTTGCCTTGAAGTCCAAGTTTGTATATCAACCAGTAAGTTGTTGTTGTTGTGGTGGTGGTGGTTGTGTGTGGTTGTGTGTGGTTGTGTGTGGTTGTGTGTGGTTGTGTGTGTGTGTGTGTGTGTGTGTGTGTGTGTGTGTGTGTGTGTGTGTGTATGTGTGTGCGCACACACACACGTTTGTTGGAAGTTGCTAAGCAACAGAAGTAGTTCAACAAGTCTATGCGTTTTTTAGGGTTTTGTATTACTATAGTGGGAATAGTACTACAGTTCAGTTTACCTCTAGTATAACATGTAATTTGCTTTGAAAAAGTCACAATGTAAACTTTCTACATTATACTTCAAGTAGACAGCATGAAGGCAGCCCCTATGCTATTCACTTGAAGTAATGCAACCATAATTGTGTGTGTGTGTGTGTGTGTGTGTGTGTGTGTGTGTGTGTCTAGATCTACAATTCTGTGTAATTTTGGGCAACAACATACCTAATATATTGGAGCAATACTGTAAGAGTTTATTAGCAATGAGATCATGGTATGATGTATATTCGCTGAGTATTGCCGGCTCATTGAAGCCAATTCAAACATGAGCAGAAATTAGTCTTGATCTCACAGGCAAGATGTTCTTTTTATTTGGTCAAGATGTTTCATGGCATGCAGGTACAGTTTGAGCGTTTGTCAATGATTACTATTTAAAAATAAATGTCATGTGGTAACAACATTGCTATTAAATGTGCATTAATCTGCATGAGGCAATTTCCCTGCACTCATGAAGTGTACTACTAGTTAAGCCTCAACGCGTGCATAGCACGTGCAGAGGATTATGCATGGTAATCGTTTTGTCTGTCTGTCTGTCCCATCGAACTCTCAAGAAAGACATGTAGCTCCAGCAACAAATTTGATAGTACTTATAACTCTGAATGATCTTTTACTGTCAAAAACACTGTAGTTTCAGTGAGATTTGAGGCTTTTGTGGCTTCTTTGAGCACTTAGCTTTGAGCTCGAGGCCACGCCTACTGATTTGGTGTGCGTTATCCAGAATTTTTGTTAATTCTGCACTGAGAAGCACACTGAGGTCCATGGCTCTCTGCATGGCTGCTGTTGCTGAACTGTAACAGTGTTGACCAGTAATGTTTGGCAAAGCAGACAGGAGCTGGTCTACTTATTAATAAAGGCTACTTTCTATGTTTAAGCATATAGGGCATGCAAAGATTTTTAGTGACATTGTGGCCAGCTAGATATACCTCAGTAACTGATGCATCAGTTAGCTAGGCGTAGCAGCTAGACTTTGCTATCTGACAGCAGCTGAGTATTCTATGTATAATCGTAGCAAAGCTCATCTGGTTCATACAGATAGTCTGTGACATGTGCTGCTTCACCACAGTTAGCCTGCTGTTTTATGGGCCTCTATATAGTAGATGGATTAGTTACTGAACTGAGTTCTCAATACCATGCCGGTATATTATGTCCATGATGGTAATGAGTTATGATACACTCTTTTACACAATTTATGCATATAAGTGTGCTAGCTAGTTGAGTGCACCAAGGCTTATGCACCATCTGTGCCTTCATTTAAAAGTGTATTTAGCAGAATCAATCTGATTGCGGCTTATATTCATTATTTAGCTGAATCAGTGATTGCCGGTAATCATGATCCTTCTGCAATAGTGCAGCACGCAGGCTAGTAACTCCACCTTTTCGGGTGTTAGCTAAACAATGGCAACCTCCAGTGGCTAAAGTTGTGTGCGTGCTTTAGCGCTTGCATACACATGTTCAGTGGCATCAATTGGTAAAGGTCATTGTATGACCAGAACCAAATTGGCACCTATTTAATCCAGTGTTATGACGTTTAATTGGCTATTACTTCCACAATTTTTGGCCCTGCATGATTTCATGCCTCGTGCTAAGGCGCTCAGGAATAAAAATAGGATTAAGTTGATCAATCTAAGCTAAATTAATTACATCACAATGCACAAAATTAATTATAATTACATTCATGGAGTGCAATAATTATGTTACATCAATGCACTTTCTGCAGAAAATCACAGTGACTGCTCATGATGTGGAATCCATCAAGGCTCCTTTAGAACGAGGCAATTACCAGAAGAAATTCAAGGCACTTTTAAAGTGTGAGCAAGAAGATCATGGTGTCATTCTTCAAACAAAGTAAGATAAAATTTATGATAGGGTTAAGTATAATTATGTCAAGTAGCCTTGTTCCCAGGCTCCCCTCCCACTGGAAATTAAGCAAGAGAAAAAAGGAAAGAGGGAGCCTGGTATCTATAAAATCATGTGGGGTGGAAGGGTGGTGGAAGTGCGCGTGGGCATGGCGATTGATATCTTAGCCTGCCCACGCTTTAAATTGGAGTTCAACTAAGTTCAACAGTTGAAAACAAATGGTAGATTGTGTATTTGTATCAGAAACAGCACACGGGTGTTAGAAAGAGTATTATTAGGCTGTCTATGGCTTGAGTCTGCATCAAACTGTCCAAAATTAGCCGACCTGGCAACTTGAATGCTCACACGAGCTGATTTTCTACCAAGTATTGGTAGTGTAGAGCATCAGTAAGTTATACACTATAATAACCATATCTAGACTATTGATAGACAATATACTATACTAGCGACTAGCTTTCTTTACAACTTTGTAGCTGCTCGTAGCGCTCAGCGATCACAAATATTGCTTCTGTGCGCAGAACCAAGAGTTTGATGTCATTATTCTAACCGCCGTACCAACGCATTTATTCTTTAGCAACAATTGACGTCATACACGTGATTTTAGATACCAGGCTCCCTCTTTCTTTGCGCACTTCCATTTCATTTCCGGAGAGGAAGCCTGGGAACGAGGCTATATGTCAAGTAGCTTGCCTTAATTTATATCATCTTGTTTGAGCATAACCAAGATCCCAGAGGGTTACCAATGCTTTCCATTCCTGTACCTGTGATAGTAATTTTTTTTGGATGTGTGCACTAGTATTTGCTCATGCATAGCAAGTAAGAAGAGTGTACGTATATCATAGATGTTTAATTTGGATGATCAAAGTGGACCGCTGGCCGAACAACTGTTGAATTTGATACTTTCCACAGACTGGCCAAAATATCAGTTGGCAGATTGAAATTAAACTTTCACTCACAATACAAACATTAAAAATTCAGGAAGTACTTCGTAAACGCATTCCACAAGCTAATTATCTCACCGCAAACTTCCAATATTTTCACAGGTCTGTAAAAATCTTTCAGGGCAAGTGTGAGCTAGGTTTGGCTTGTGGAATGCATTTACGTAGTACTTCCTGAATTTTTAATGTTTGCATTGAAACGATTGTCAATGACCATCAGCAACTTCATCATTTTCCCAGGCTCCTCCTTCACAAGATCTGTAGTACAGTCTAGTAGAATCTAAACCCGTTTGGGCTAGAGCAAATTTCAAGTGTCTATAAATAACTGAAATGGTCCGGATACTAAGTGAAGCACACACAGCTTCATGCAAAGTCGTCTTGCAGAATGTTCGATTCTAATTTACATTGTGACACATATATTCAATTTGCTCTGAGGCTAGCTGGCTGATCCCCAGGCTCCCTGGCTTCTCCTTTTTGAGAGTGAAAGGTTAAAGGGCAGCCTAATGCAGGACCCAACTATTAAACCTGCATATATATTTATGCACAATGTCATGTCAGTGTATACGTGCTGTAAGTACACTAGCTAGTTGAATGTGCCGAGGCTTGTGCACCATCGTTGCTTTCATTTTATACTAGAAACATGACAGAATAATTTAATTTGTGTGTGTGTCTGTCTGTGTGTGTGTGTGTGTGTGTGTGTGTGTGTGTGTGTGTGTGTGTGTGTGTGTGTGTGTGTATGTGAAGGAGACTACACGCTTATTCTTCATCAAGCTGGTGCTAAGACACCAAAATGGATGATTAAAGAGCCGAAACGAAAGCTTAAACGGTTTGGATATTTTTCTGGTATTAGTGGAGACAAGATCGCTTATGCAGCACAAGCATCAGAAAGTGTAAATGGAGTACTAATTTTGTACAAGGGGCAAAATATTTGTGAGGCTGACATCTTACCAGAGAACTTTGGAAGCACTACAGAACAGTTGTATGTTGCATTTGATGAGCAGAATACAAGGAAGCTCCAGCAGACTTTCGGTAATGGTCCTGATAAATATCAGGTTCATGTTCAATTTCGACTGAAATATACTTATTTCAGAAATCTTCACCAGACAGTTAATAAGATTGATGATAAAATTATTCGTAAGATAATGCCCGATGAATCTAGCTTTGCTCCTGTTAAATTCGAAAATGTGCTACTCAACAAGAAGTGTTCGCCAGACCAGTTGAAGGCACTAAGTGCTGTTATTTCTTGTCCCTCAACTGGACCCCCGATTCTCATTACTGGACCATTTGGAACTGGAAAGACTTACATACTTGTCTTGTCTGCTGTAAACATATTTCAGAGATACAAGCAGTTAGGAAAACCCGCTCGAATACTCGTCTGCATGCAACAGCGTGTATCTGCTGACAGTTTTCTTGACAGCTATCATAACCTAAGCTTGATGGCTGATGAACGACAAGCTGAAGTTTATGTTCTTCGTGAGTATGGTACTGTACGATATGGAGTGCGTAAATACTACAAGACATGTGAAGAGTTTAACACTGTGCTCTCACATGATTCATACCGGGATCGTAATAGCTACCTTATTATCACCACAAGCTTGACAGCTCGAAAATTAGCATTGTATTTGGAGCCAGGCTTCTTCAATCACATAATGATAGACGAAGGAGCCCAAATGAGGGAACCAGAAGCAATAACTCCACTTCTGTTAGCATCTGAGACAACCAAAATTGTAATTGCTGGTGATCATCAACAGGTGAGTATATATCATTGAGTGGCTGGTGCTAAAGTCCATCTGGTTTGAGAATGCCAGGGGGAAAAAATTAAATAACTTTCTAACTACTCAAGATATCCAGCACCATTGGAAGGTGCTCATTCTTTTGATTGCTTTTCCATCTTGCTATACCTTACCAATCAATAGTTAGCTATATATCCCATAGAAAAGTATTGTCCATAAGATAGTATTGACTGTCATGTGTTGTCAACAATGTGAATCTCATTATCGACCACATGTTTAACTTCTGGTGGCATTCTCGAACCAGATTGACTTGTTGTTGTTGTTGTTGTTGTTGTTGTTTTTTTAGTGTGTGAGTTTGGTAACGTTTTGCCTACGGCCATCATTTACCTACGTTACTTACTCCTACCAGAAGTTAACTCGCCTACAACAATCACAATCGTCACGATCGTGATTACAGAGGAATAGAGGTTTTGTTTTTTTTTTGACAGCCCTCTTGTGTGTAACAGTGGCGGATCCATGCAGGGGTAGTTCGTTTGGTTCAGACGAACCCCCTTTTTGGCCAGCTCATCAAAAAAATTTTACAAGAAACAGTAGTAGATCAACTGATAGATGCTCATAAGTATAATACTTACCCAGTAGATAAGCCAAAACAAGTGAAGATTCTCGCACAAAACGGCTAAAAATCAGCGAGTTAGTGCTACTTGTGCTCGTGCAAGTAAGTACAAAGTCCACACAACTGGAAGTGGGTAGGGCTCAGCACGTAAAATAGGCGTGGTTTATGGAAAGTGGGCATGGCTAACCAAAATTTCCCACGCATTTTGCGTGAAATTTAATTCAAACTACCCTTATTAATTCCTAAATCTGCCCCTGTGTAAGCTTATAATAATAATAGTTAGGCTGTGCAGCAATGGCATTGTTTTCAAAAGCTAGGCTATAGTAGCTAGGCTACCAAGCTCTGGAAAAAAAAAAACTTAACTTATAGACGAACAGCAAAATTCAATATGTTAATACTAACCTTTTCANTGTGATCCTCACATCTTCAACACTGCCATTACACGAGCACAGTCCCTTGTCATTAGTGTGGGAAATCCATTTGTTTTACTAGCAACAGAAAAATGTACAGCTACAATAACAAAGTGCTGGGGTAACTATTTGTTACAGTGTATAAGGAAGGGAACATTTAAGTTTCATGAATCGTTGAAACTTGAAGAAGCTGTAAAAAAGGAATGTCTCAGAAAAATTTGTACACTAATCACAGAACAGCAGCCTGATCATCTAGTAAGTGCAATTACCTAACTTTACTCTACAATTTACTCTTCTTCTTCTTCTTCCCTATTTTAAGTCTTCATCTGTAAGAGATGACTCTAGTGCTGAATGGTGTACTTCATCTAATCCAAGTGATGCTAGCGTTCTCCTGTCAACCCAAGATTCAGCCAGCTCCCAAGAGCTAGTCAGCACATCACCGTCAAATGGTATGTGCATACATAATACACATAATATTAATTGAGATTATTCACATACTATGCTTGCAATAGATCCATTGAGCTCTTCTTTGAAGAGCGATGATGACTCAATTGTTTTTGAATCAGACATTCATGATGAGGTATGTATCAACAAGAGCTTATATGTGAGCTTCTGTTAACAATTTGGAGAAATTCTTTTAAAAAAATATTGATTTTTTTCAGAAACCTGAAGTCTCTCAAACAGTACCTCAACAGACTCCTCCTGTACATGTGAAAACTAAATCTTCTTCATCTAGGTAAATCACAGTTATATAATTAACACTTCTGGTTGTACCAGTGACTAGGGAAGTAGCACTCAATCTAGTTTATGTTTAATAAATGGGAGCTTTGCATGCCCCTCTTTTCAGGAATTTTGACTATATCTCTGGGTTAATTATGCTCTTGTCACTGCATGTTATGTGTTTTTAAGACTATGAACATAGCTACAAGAGTTATAAAAACATTAGAAATGCAGTGAAGCACATGCATGAATGAAATGTATCAAGAAAGCCAAGGTGTGCTCCTATATTTGCAAATCTTGCATGTGTTTGCCTATGATTATATTGACTGTTACTGTGCAACAGATTTTGTCAATTGTTAGTGTGGTAATCTTGCTATAATTTCACATTATTATTGTTTTATGTATAGTGAATTCATCAAAGAATATTTTATTGTAAAAAAACTTGGAAAAGGAGGATTTGGACATGTATTCCAAGTTCGTTTTGAAACTGATAATGCTGAATATGCCATCAAAATCATCCGACTACCTAGCAAGTAAGCAAATGTCAACTATTATCCTAAGTATAGTCCGTTTGCATTCACATTCGAATCATTCGATCTTCAAGATCTCATATAGTATACGTAATTATTGAGCATTTGTGTTATTGTAGATAGCAATTTCATAATGAAACGGCACTAAGGTACCTAACCCTTCAGTGGCGTGTTTAAGGGGGTGCTCCGGGTGCTCGAGCACCCCCCTGGCTCACCAGATAATGACGTCATCGCTTAGAAGTAGCACTATTCAATGAATTAATCAATGAAACGAGTAAAATTCAAGCTAGCAATGCTCTTTTAAGGCTAAAAGGAAAGAGAAGAAGGCAAAAAAATAGCAGAATATGGTAGCATAGCGATCTTCAATTGTGCGATCGAATTGAGCAATTCGGTCACGTGACCCAAAGTGGGCATGGCTACCCCAAAATTTAGCACCCCCGTGAGCTAAATCCTAGACACACCACTGCCCTTGGTGCAATAGCAATATATGCAGTATATGATCGATGATTCATGCTGACAATGACACATGCTGGGGAAATCTGCTCACTGATACCATGCAGTAGTCATGAATTGTGAGCTTAAGGACACCAAACATACAACGATAGGCTACATAGAAAATCTAAAACGAATGTGGTCACTAGTGATGATCTGATTAGCTATCTTCATTTGCAAGGTATAGCTTTGGAACAGTGATGTGACTAAACCAGATCACCTGTCATGCACAGCTGATTTCGAGTCAACAAAAACTTGCTTACAATATCTGATAGCATGTTTAAGAAGAGTATAGAGTGTTATTGCTTGCTAATTTACCTAATTAAGTCAGCTAGCAGCCCCTCAGCTCTTTCTGTCATGTCAAGAGAAACATTCATCTCAGTTTCAGCTTGTCTTTCAAGTGAGTCAATTCTAAATAACGCACACTAACAAATAGCCGTGCTTCGCAGGTGTGGCCTCGAAGCTTAGCGCTCAGAGACGCTGAAATAAAAACAGATCTCAGGAACTACAGGTTTTTGTAAAATGCTACGTGTAAATTTTTTAGATAATCTCGATTATTTTACCTCAATTGGTTGTTTTATCTGTGTGTGTGTGTGTGTGTGTGTGTGTGTGTGTGTGTATTTTTGTTTTCAAGAACGGCAACTCCAATTTTCTAAAGCGGCATACCAACTACCATAACCCTTGCTGTACATCTGCAACAAGGGTTAATTATGTACATTCAGTTAGTGCTTTTCAGAATGCTCTACATGTTACCAAAAGGTTATATGTGTGTGTGCCATGTAAAGTACTGGTAATTTACTAATAGGCAATTGTCATACATGATCACTGTTGTATAAACGTGACTGTGCATTTATTAATTTAAACTACAAGAATACCGCAGAGAGTTAATGCACTTTAGCTTACAAGCTGCATGGATATTGTATTATATGCAGCTTGATATTATGTGTATTTAAACTTTCTGTGACTGACTCTAGGCTTAGCAAAGCAAGCCATATGATCAATGGCAACATAACTTGTATATACTTAGCAAAATTAATGTCAGTGAGATTTAATTCTTTAATTTGTGCAATTAATCTTTACCCAGCACTGACAAACAAAGACAAAAGCTTCGTGAAGTAAGGACTTCAGCCAAATTTTGCCACCATCCAAATATTGTACCATACTATCATTCATGGATTGAGAATACTGAAGCATTTCAAAATGAACCGTGGTGGACTGATATGCTAAAAGGAAGTCAGTCTGGTACCTTGTAAGTCAGATATACTGTGACAATGGGCTGTTCTATTCTGATATACATATTAAACTTAGAGAGTATGTATAGCCTATAATTTATGTATTTTATTAATAACTAGCAAATTCCTACGACATTCAAGTTGGGGGTGAGCGTGAGTGGGTGTTTGTGCATGTATTTTCATACTATAAGTACTTATTGTGTTGGCATCAGCTGCACTGAGGCAAGCACACAAATGTGTGATGTGTATGAGGTCATTTATTATTGGGTGCATCATTCATTTGTTTCGGATTGTATGACATTTGATGATGAATGGTGTTCTGTCTGTTGAAATTTGATCAATGCAAATAAAAGGACGAATTTATCTTCAATTATTAATTTTAGTGGGCTGCATAGTTATATAGTGTACTGGTTCAAATGCTGCTGCAAGTCAACATCTATCATGCTGTGTGGTTAGCTAGTGATTGTGCTAGTCTCTTGCAAATCTTAGTGTTCTCTCTCCCATTGCCTTTTTTCACTTTGCTATTAAGCATTTCTTTGAGTTTCTTGTCTGTTTGCTCCATTGATGCTATACCTGCTGCTCTCCTTTCTCTCTGCCTAGTGTTCATTGCCATCAATCTATCTTTGAGCAGGCATGAGTGTTTACATAAGTAACACAAGTCAATAATTTATTGCTTGCATCTCTTGTCTTTCTAACCTCTCGCAGTCTCTCCATTTCTAAGCTGCTCTGCACCAGCTGCTGGGCTGCATACACATACTAGCTAACTCTAGCTCTAGCTAGCTCTGAGTGCTGAGTTCCACCTACTACTTTTTGTGACGTCATACATTGTACAAAAAAATTTTGTTGCCCAAAATTAGAACAGGAAGTGTTATTTACGGAATATGCGTACAGACATCACACAGATGTACAGACAGCGGAAGTGCATAGACTCGAATATGCCACGTAACGTATATTACATGTGGGGCTCGCTCACGCTCATCCCAATTAGCCACTAATCATCCCAATTTGATTTAAAATGCATGAAGACTATATCCTCGTTACCGTAGTCATGCATTTTGTCTGTCTGTATGTTTGTTCACTCTGTATCTCAGCTCTAGTCATCAAACGCAGTATACCAAGGTAAAATAATCATGAAAAACATGTACCTTTCTACAACAACTTTTAGTTCCTGAGATCTGAGGCTATTCAGCATCTCTCGGCACAAAGCTTCAAGGCCACCCCTGCATGCTAATCCATTTGTTAGTGTGCGTTGTTTAGAAACGACTGCATGAAAGACACTAAGAAATGGACTGATCAATGGGCAGCTGTCATACATTATAGGTAAATTTAGCTGGTAATAACATGTACTGACCAAGTTGGCTGTAGCAGATTCAATTTCTATGTAGCCTATATCCTGCAGGGTTGTGCAGTGAGTCTTAGGCCTAGGCTACCCCACGGTTTATACCGGTTGATGATTGCCTGGCATTAAATTTTGTCACCGTGTATCATAAATCTATTATGCCAAGGGTTATAAGCACCATTGGTGCTTTTTCTTTAGTATGGATTCATGTGCATGACGTGAGATCCCAAAGTTAACTCTGTCGTTCCTTTCTTTGAATGAAAAGCCAAAGGGGAGAGCCTGGGTATATGAGGCTACATGAAGACCAGTGATAGTAGGGAGTTAGCTGAATTTTAATTGGCTAATATAATAATATGAACCTACTGTTGTAAATCACTTGTGTTAAAGATATAGCAATAACTATTAACACTTGATATTATAGCAAAGGTATGCTGTCTTCATAATAAAGCTATACGCCAGAGGGTATGCAGATCTAGAGTGCCTTGCTGAGCTGAAAAGCATGTTAATTGAGTCACAATTATGTAACCACAATGTGGGAATTATCACTGTGTATGCATGTGCACTGTGTCTCATAATGATGCCCTACCCACTTCTAGTGGATATTTACTTTGCTATTATGATATACTAGGTCTTCAGAAGGAAAATCAAGCAAAACAGGGAGTAGTGGTATATCCATGAATACTGTTTTGTTCATTAAGACTGCACTTTGTAATGAGGATACCCTTCGTGACTGGCTCGGAGGCCATCTTAAAGAAAACAGAAGACTGCAAACATGTGTCCTTAGTTTTTTTGAGCAGGTTAGTTAAAATCCTGTTGTTGTTATCATGTGTATAATATGATGAACTTACTTTCAGATACTGGAAGCACTAGTCCACATTCATAAAGAGAATATTGTTCATCGAGACCTTAAGCCATCAAACATTTTCTTTGCTAGAGGCAAAGTTAATGTTATTCAAGTAGGTGATTTTGGACTAGCTACAACATTCCCTACTACAACTGACCAGGAGGGTTAGCTATACTTATATTCTATAGAAATCTCTAATTCAGTCCTCATTATTTACGTTGCAGATGGCGATCAAGTGCAGTCATATAGTAACTATCCACATGGAACTCGGTTTTACATGAGTCCTGAGCAGACAGAAGGAAAACGGTGTGATGACAAGACTGATATGTATGCCCTTGGAGTGGTTCTATTTGAGCTCTGGTATCCAATGGAAACAGCAATGGAAAGATATGAGGTTATTCTAGTAGTAATTGTAGAATACTTTTGTTTTGCCTTAAAAAAGTACCTAGTATACTTAACCCTTGGTGCAATATTAATATGATGTATGCTCATGCACATTTGCCGAGCAGTTTACCAGCCCGTATATAGGAACTGTGGGCTTCAAAACACCAAACTTACAACCCTGTAGGATAGGCTACATAAAAAATCTAACCAATTTGGTCACTAAGGATTATCTGATTATCTATGTTCGCAATGTAGCTATAGCAATGCTGTGACCAATTTAACCAGTCATGCACAAGTTTCAATTAAAACCTGATATGCTTATAATAATATTATTATACCAAAACAACATGCTTAGGAAAAATATAGAGTACTATATTTACAGTACCTACCAAGTAGGTCAGCTACCCCTCAGCTCCTTCTCTCGTGCAGTGTCTTTCAGTCAATTCTGAATAACACACACCAATAAATGGGCGTGATTAGCAAATGTGGCCTCAAAGATAATGTCAATTATTTTACATTGGTATGTCAAAGACCACTTAATTGGGGAGTAATAATTATGATAATTGTATGCGTAGTATGTGTAATCTCCAGAACAACATAATCAGAGTGATTGTTCCTGAGAAATGGCAAGATTAATTATTTACACCTTTACCACGTACTCACTTGAATAGCCATAATTTACTAGTTAGATGGAAACATCATGGAGCAAACTGTGACCACTGCTCCTAGTGCACAGCTCAGACTACAGCTAGCCTACCGTAAGTCTTTGCACATATGTGTTTTGCAGTTGTTCGTTCAATTTAAATATCTTAGCTATTTCCGGTTTGGTCAACAGTGTGACGGTTGCTTCAATGTTTCAAAGTTCCTATAGGACTCACCCCAATTAGCTATCTATAGTTATGTCCATGCAGGCAGCTATATCTGCCATAGATATACAGTGATACACAATGTTATATTTATAGCTAGGAAATTATGCAATTGAAGAAAATATTATAGCTGCCACAAACCCTGCAGCTCAGTGGACTCATGTTTGTATGATTATACAGATAGCTGTAAGACCACTAAGAGTGCTTTGTCAGCATCAGTTGGACCACGGTGATGTTGTCCACCATGCACTGCATGGTTACTGTGGCACCTAGCTAGCTAGCTAGCTAGGCATGTAATGCCTTTGGCTAATAGCCAACTGTATTGGCGTGACTATACACTTCCAGTTTCAACTGAGACAATCGCAAAACTTATTCAACGAAATTCACAATTGTATAGTGCTATATTCATGAAAATTAAGTGGTATACAGTGTACGATATAGTAAATTATTATATGACTAGTGTTCTATAAGCAATCTGATTGTTCAGTATATAGCTGGGCAATATTCTCCCATATTGCAGGGAAGGTTATTGCACACTTTTAATTATCACTACAAGATCTACATGTTAGAGACATGGGTCAATTTACATAGCTAGTAACCACAGATACTTCTATACAGCATACACATAGTGCATACTGGTTTGTGTTCAAGTGGCCGTGGTTTGTTGCTGAAGAATAATTATCATGAAGTCATATAATAAATCTATTATTGCACTCCAAAGGTCGGGCAATATTGGGGAAATATTCAGCTCTTGGGCTCTGTATTGTCCCTCCCGTTGGTCGGGCCAATACTGCCACCCTCGAGCTGAATATTTCCCCATATTGCCCTCCCAGTCATGCAATAGTATATATTTATATATAGTACAATATTTAACGTCAACTTCAATAGAAGAGTTATTTTTTACTTCAAATCGCTCTGGCTTAATCACAAATGCCAAGCATTCCTCAGTCTATAGTATCTCAATCAATACATACAAGCATGCACACATTTCCCTCTAAACTAAGTGAAATGGCATTATGCATGCATTACACACAAGCATAATAATTACAATCACCTTTATTTCAGGTATTGACCAAACTTACAAAATATGGTAAATTTCCACCAAAGTTTATGGATCAGTTGCCAAATGAAGTGCCTGATATCATTCAGTCATTGATGAAAGAAGATCCAACTGAAAGACCAGCAGCTAGTGAACTCAAAAATAGTGATAAACTAAATAAGCTTCGTAAAAAGGTTAACAAGCGTGCAAATGCGAAGAAATGTGTACCTCATTTATGAGTGGTTAATTATTATTTTCTTGTGTACCTCACTAATTTATGAGTGTTTAATTATAATTTTTATATTATTTATAATAAAATTTTAGTGTGTATAATTATACCTCACTATTAATAATTTTTTTAATAATTAGTGTGTATAACTATCAGTATACTTTATGGAGTCACAATACATTTCTCCTATATACCGTAAACGTGGAAATATTGGCGGTTGACGCAAAAACTGCCAAATTAAATGCGTGTAAACTGTTCTTTCGCTCTATTGCAATGTATTGTGCAAGGGAGGAAAACGCCCAATTTAAAACTGCCAATATTTTTGTGGGAAGCAGTCTGAGTAAGGCAAAAAATTATTTGAACTAAGAATATCTCTATCATTTAACATATGCTTTCACCATGGTAACTCATGTGAATGATGCTCCGAACATCCTTAATGATTTGCCCTGGTTACCAGAGTCACGTGACCAATCTCATAATGAATATTCATATCTTCAACCAGGAAATGATCTGCGGTTACCATGGCAACCAAAATTTTTTCACTGAATCTTGTGTTATAGTACTATATATTTTTATTCGTTAATATATATCCAATATCATGTTGCCATGGAGAACTACAGCTTGAAGAAGTATAGGACATGTCAGTAAATTTGGGTGCATGTGCATTAAATGGAAATGCTACATACATCTCTCCATGGCAACATGATATTCAATATATTAATGAATAAAAATATATAGCAATAATAATTATTAATTAATTATAATATTAATGTAGTACACTGATGAATAAATTTTAATTATAGTGTGTATAATATATACAAGAGATGAGAACTCAGTATGACAGTCATTATGATACAAGTGAGAACATCAGTTATCTTGAGGACAAGGTCTCCAAACCCGTATAGTCTTGTCACTATTGAAGAAATTAATATTATAATATAATACCGTAATTTGGCTAATATTCGCATTGGGAAATTTTCGTACGCGTCGCCGTGTGCGAAAATTAAACACTCGAAATTTTGACGACCCATTAACAATATAATGCGGGCGCTACGCATGTACGAAAATTAAACACGCGAAATTTTAACGTACAGAATATTTTCAACGCGAAAATATCTCAAACTACGGTATCAGATTCTATGTGCATGACATTGTGTAACATTACAATGTCATTGTACACACACAATTCATACCTTGAACCTGTAAAAATGCATGTATCATTGGTAGCAATTGCATTGATGGAGTTCTTATGAGCAACAACTTCACCTGTATGATCATAAAAATTATACCAGAAAAATAAACAAAATAATTATACTATTGTGAAAAAAACAAGCTCAGTCTAAATTATTAGGTGACTACAACTCAGGGGAGTTAAGGCTGCCTATGCTTAATTTATTCGAAATTTAAAGTTATGTGTCTATCTCCTAAACAATGGCCTATATTACCATGGCAACACATACAGATGTTCACCAAACTTGCCTCAACATGTTCGTCCAGTTAATTTGGTCATGTGACATGCATATTATGAATAATCGTGATTTCTTGAATTCTTATGAATAATTATATCCCACCTAGTACTTTTTCTCCCATTGACTTTTGGGTAATAAAACTCATATTTCCCTCCCTTGGGCAAAATAGATGGGTAATAAAAGCCATATTTCCCTCCCCTAGGCTATTGTTTGTAGTGCATTGTCCAATAGAAACTCAGCTTTGCTCATTGCAGACTAGCTTATTTGCATAATTGTTGTTTCCAAGAAGAATGTAAAAAAGTATATTGTTTCTAAGAAGAATACATAACTGTGTGCATAATAAAAGCTAGAAAACTAAATCTTTACAGCTGAGCAAAATTTAGCCAATGGTAGTGGCTTGGCTTCTTAGTAGTAGAAGTAAATACTGAACTATGAACTATAAACTCAAATAAAACCACAAAGCGGCTGGAGTCAAAACAGTCCAGCTAGTGAGTCAGCAGTTTTTCTGAGTCAGTTGTTAGCTACAGCTCGAGGTTTGCTGCTTTCAGTTTTGTTTTGGTCTAGCGTAGAGTATTAAAACTAAGCCACAGTTATCTAAAAACAAGTAGCAAACTAGCTAGCTAAAGTAGCTAGCTACGTTCATGAGTTGCTATTTCGAGCGCTTATTCTGGACACTCCATTGTGGGCGGAGGATTTCCTGGGTGGAGTTTGGTTTCTTGAGCTGGAAGAAGACTCGAGCCTGAAGTTTCTGGAGCTGACGAGTAGCTGCATCTTTTATAAACGAAGAACGTGACGACTGAACAAAAAAACTAGGTAGAGCTGTTACTAAGGTAAATCTGTATAGAGCGCGCCTCCATTTAACCAATCAGAGTAGGGATATAAAACAGTTAATGCACAGTAGGTAGGGAATTATGGCTACGTAAACATCCTCGCCCTCGGGCTGCGCCCTCGGGCATCGGACGTTTACTGCCATAATTCCCTACCTACTGTGCATTAACTATTACTTAATTATGTGGTGGTGAATATGGTTGCTATGGCAACCAAATTTTTTCCAGTGAGTTGTCTAATATTGATCTGCCCTGAAAAAAGGGATCCGATATATGCGCATAAAGATATAAGCAGTTTTGTGTACGTAGCACACAGGTGTGACTGCTTTTTGGTTAATAAATTTATGCGCATATATCGGATCCCTTTTTTCAGGGCAGATCAATATTAGACAACTCACTGGAAAAAATTTGGTTGCCATAGCAACCATATTCACCACCGCATAATTAATTATTCATAAGAATTCAAGAAATCACAATTATTCATGATATGCATGTCACATGACCAAACTAAATCGAAAAACATGTTGAGGCAAGTTTGTTGAACATCTGTATGTGTTGCCATGGTAATATAGGCCATCGTTTAGGAGATAGACACATTACTTTAAATTTCAAATAAATTAAGGTATAGGCAGCCTTAACTCCCCTGAGAAATAATGTTCAATCAGGATACACTCACCAATATTCCCACAAGAGTCAGGGTTCCATAGTTTGAGGAGTCCACCCTTACAGCCACTGACCAGCAGAGGCATGAGGGGAGAGTTGAGAGTAGCTAGGGAATTGATAGTATTTCCTTGAGGGTGGGCACCATCAACAGCCTGCAATATAGTGCACAACAACTATCACACAAACTCTCAGCAGACTAGGAGTACAGCGACAGAGGTCATACCATAGGATATTGAGAACTTATTCTGTAACTATTAGTTTAAAGCACAAGTAGCACCATGTTACATCAACACACCTGCTTCAAGCTCCTCTCTTTCATGTCCCATTGTTTGATAGTAACACCACAAGAGCTGAACAAGAGATCACCATGGACTCCAAACGATGAGACAGCATCATAGTGGGGAGGGTAGAGGGTGCACACTGAGGGCTGCAAGCATAGACAGGAGGAACAGTAATCCTACCACTCATACATGTGTGTAGACTGACAGGTTAAATGAAACCATACCTGAGAGACAGGAGAACCTCCACTAAACTCAATACCATCCAATTCATAGAGCTACATAAAGATGAACACAGCAGGATGATAAGGTAATAATTATTTACAGGAAATTTCTACAAAAATATTGAGTCACTGTTGAGCGAGCTATATACCTTGATGAGTCTGTCTCTGGATCCAGTGGCCATGATATTCTTCTTAAGAGCCAGAGCACTCACAGCTCCATTGTGACCCACAAGACGACCTCGATGGGAAAACCTGACGACCAATTGCAGAGTGGTTTTAAGTGTAAAGTACATTCTAGGGAAGGTATTCCTTTTAGGCTCACTTTTTGAGGTCCCAGATGTTGACAAAGTGTCCAGCAGCGGAGTAGAGTGTTTCTCCATCACTGGACACTATCAGGTCTTGTACAACGGTCTCTGAACTGGAGGGGCCACTGCCAGGAGGGGGACCAAACGTCTTGATGCATCTAGCACGATGGTGACGCATGTCCCAAATCTGAAGAGGAAAGATACATCAGTAATCTTTCACCAGTCTGATGTCTGTCTGTGCTCAAATAGCCTTCTCCAAGCATATATTAAACTCATACAACTAACCTTAATGAGAGACTGACTGGCAGTAAAGATGAGACTGTTCTTAGGACAAAATCTAACACACCTCACATAGCTAAAGTGTTTATCCAGAGTTAACAACTCTGTACCAGTCTTCAAGTTCCAGACTTTGACTGTACGATCTATGGCAATATTAGTTGAGAAGTAGAAATTTCAAAACACACATACATATACAAATACTATGTGCTAGTACCTTGAGATGCACTGAAGAGAAGATTTTGAGTAGCATGAACAGAGAGAACAGAGGCAGAATGGCCACAGGCTGTGTGGGTACATGTCAATAGTTTGGCACTCATTCTTCTTGAGTCCTGTCTTTCAGCCTGGAGTGACCCTCTGTTTGGAATAGCACAGTCACAACGTGTGATGGTGGTTAGTGTAGTAAAGAAGTTTAACATTACCTTGTATCAGTAGAGCCACCATCCTGAGCTGAGCTAGTGTTAGCAAGCCGGGCCCAGACATTAGTCTCTGAAGCTGAGCTCTTTATTTGGCGATGGCTGATGCTAGGAGAGGTGGGGCAACTGGTACCTCCACCAGTCAGGGAGGCAACCTCCAGTGAACTGGCTGCCCTGAGAGAGAAAGGAAAAGAAGAATCAATGGATTAATATTTGTCACAAGGAATCAAGCTATGACATCTACATATATGTGCAGCTACTGTCCATAATTGACATTGACAATCTGTATCAGCATGTCACAATGTCGAGAAATGTAAAGATTGTCAGTGAAAAAATCTACAATAACGAGCACACACAAGGCCTGGGAATGAAGCTACATTCAAGAGACATACTTTTTTCTAAGACCCTTTCTCTTTTCCAGTCGACCACCACTGCCACTTCTCAGTCTAACAGGCTCTCCACCATCTCCATCAATGAGATCAGCCTCTGCATACAACAATGGCCCGGCCAGCCATGGTCAGTCACACTTGAACCACCCATAGAGTAGAGTCATACCACATACCTGACTTTGAGGTCATGTTGGTGTCTCCTGTTGATGGGGTGTCTGAGAATTGTCTGACCCTCTCCTTGACTAGAGTCTTGCTCACATGACCAGAGGAGGGTGGGTTGGTAATGGTTCCAGCAGCCACTTCTGATGGTAAGGCAGTTCGTCGACGCCACTGTGAATGAAAGATGATGAAGAATAATGAATGTATTATCTACTGTACATGTACTGTAGCTAATGCACACCCTTGTAATTCTCACAGCAAGACATTAGTAGTTGCTACTTATGATCATTTACCTTTGTAGCTTCTTTATCAGGGTTACCAGAACCAGCTGGTTGAACTTTCTTGAGCTAATGGGAATGAACAAGACAATGTCAAAGCCATAGTCTGAACTACTGAGCTATATTCTTCTACCTGTGGAATATTCGAAGCCTTTCCTTTGTCATCTGCTTGTACTGTTCCATCAGGTCCATCATCGAGGTTCAGTTTGGGCAGTGGTGTTAAGTCTCTGCTGGAGAGAGTGGGGGTGGAGGTGGAATGAAGAGGACCTTTGGACTTGGTCACTGTACGAGTGTTCACAACCAGTGGATGAGAGACCTGGGCAAGAATAACAGCAAGAGAGAGAGAGAGAGAGAGAGAGAGAGAGAGAGAGAGAGAGAGAGAGANACGGTAGTCGTTTTGTCTGTCTGTTTGTCCCATCGAAATCTCAAGAAAGACAGCTCTACCGACAAAACTGATGGTACTTACGTTCATAACTCTGAATGATCTTGTAGAAATATATTTTTTGCTATCCTAAACGGTGTAGTTGCTGAGTTTTGAGGCTTTTGTGCTTCTCTGAGCGCTTGCTTCGAGGCCACGCCCATTGATCTGGTGTGCGTTATCTAGAATTCGTGTGGAATGAATGTTGCTCTTGGTCAGTGGTGCTTGGTAAGACAGACAAGAGTTGGCCTGATTTCTATATAAGCATATAGATGTATAATTTGGCATACATAGATTTTTCTGTGTGGCTAGGTAGCTCAGCTGCATCTGAGCTACTGAGATCATCTACAATGCAAGCTGGGTTATTATTATCAAGTTTGGGCATAGACTGGTTTAGGTAGCCCAGCTAAACTTTGTAATATGCTCAGTAGCTAGTTGACAACATGCAGCTAACCATTCAGCTAGTCTGTGCCACGGTCTTGTACTCACTGTGTTTCATCACAGAGGCCAGCAACGATAACCATCTATGTATTGTGATGGTGGCCTATTAGTTTTCTTGATTCACCCAGGTCATACATATAAGTATGATATAGTCTTTTACACAGTGTATACATGTATGTATTAAGTACACTAGCTCAGTAGTTGAATGTGCCGAGGCTTGTGCACCAATGGTGCTTTCATAATTATTATATGAATGAGTGTGCTGTTTGTACCTGTGGTGAGCTGAGAGACTTCATGATTTCTGCCGATTGTTCTGAAGCTTTTAGTCTAGCACGTAAAGACTTCACCTCTGATTCTTTCTGACCGGCTTTAACTCCCTACACGTACATCAGAGAGACAAGAATTCCTCACAACTAAATACAGTACTGTACTGATTTACATGCAACTTATCGTGCATTTGTATTCCCAGTACACGCTACAAACAAAATAGAGTTTGGCTAGCCTCCCCCATCGAGAATGCATTTCATTTGGTCTTACCAGGTTCAAGACCATGTCCAGCAGATGTTCCAAGAGGTACTTGGCCTCTCTTGGTGAGCTGGATGTGATGATGGCATGGGCCTCTATGGTGTCCCCATCAGACTTGACGTCATCCAGTGCAATCAGGTCGTTCTGAAGTTCAACAATGTTCTCTTGAACGTACTCAACATGGGCTGTGACTGAGTCAAGGTCCTCGTTGATACTACTTAATTCACTGAGGTCAATAGGCTGAAAGAAACACACACACACACACAATTGTTAGTACAACAATGTCACAATCATGCCTAGATTGTGGACAGTGTATTGGCATCAGTGATCCTACTTAGCTTGCACAGCACTAACAGCGGTGGATGTACCTTTCCTGATGAGTTTAAAATTTCGTCTTTCTGCTTCTTCAGATCATCCACCTTCCGAGAGAGTTCATCTCTCTTCTTTATCCAGTGGTCATGTCTTTACCTATACTGGCCATGGTTTGACGCTTGTTGATAGCATCCAAGATCTACACAACAAAAAAAAATGAAGTACTCTCAAACAGAAAAGGTACAAAGAGGTGTACCTTTCTTTCAAGCTCTCTCCACTTTTTCTTGGCATTGTCTGAACTAAACACTGAAGACATTCTTCTACCTAGAGGGCGATGGGACTTGCCACCACCTGTAATGGGGTACATTTGTATTCAACAATGATGCTTATCAATAGTTACTGTAGAGTATCTGAAATATTATGTGTATATGGTAATAGCCATTCTCTCAACAACCATGCACCACTCTCTCTCTCTCAACCATGCCTACAGTACCTGAGAGCTGTGCCACTGGGTGTTGCTGTCTGAAGACAACGGTGGCACTGTAGCTGCTGCCACTGCCTGAGGTGGAGCTGGAGAGAACAGTAGTGGTGATGGTGTCATTGTGAGGGGCAGAGGAGGAGGCAGAGTTAGAGGCGGAGGATGCTGTGCTGGTATTGGAATCCTTGTGCCCACTGGGATGGTAGCGATTCTGACGACGAAGAACAGAGATCTAGAGAGAGAGAGAGAGAGAGAGAGAGAGAGAGAGAGAGAGGAGGGGGGTAAATACAGTACTTAAATATCAAGTATGGATAGTGTAATTTCAAATAGAAAGCGCATGACATTCTATGTACATTGTCATAACAATACACTGTTGTATTTACTTTACCTCCTCTTGTTTCCTCTTCAGCACTGCCTCTCTCCTTTTAGACTCAGACTGGAGGGCTTGGATTTTACTATCTTTCTTCCTAGTCTCTTTACGAAGTTGTGCGATCTCTTTGGCTTTGCGAACATCATCCACTTTCTTTTGGGCTAAATATAAAACAAAACAGAAAGTGCCTTTTTAAAATATCCGAGGTCATGCACACATGGTGTCTCTCACCATCCATCAACACACACAAATGGTACAGTACTTACATTCGTAGAGCTACACTAGTGTCATAAATTTTGGCCTCTACTGTACAAAACTCACAAGCTTCCTCTCTCATTTTGTTCATCATTTTCACTCTCTGTTTCTTCATCTCAAGCAACTCATCTTTCAGCTTCTTCAACTCTTTCTCGTGGAGAGCCTAGCAGCACACAAAATGAATCAAGATATGCATTAGACTGACTAATAAAGATCTTGTACCTGCATGCTATGAAGTGCTTACTGTGGATATGCATCAACACAAGACAATGAAGTGTTTCTCACATTGTATGGCATTGAGTAGCAATATTGACTCTGGCATGCTTTCATCCTCTTAACCCCTTTTAAACTTTGATCAATTGCACATGTACACTACACTTTCACTATGTCCATACACACTGTACACATTACTGAATGTGTGTGTCTAACCATTGAATTGCTTACATTTTTCTTCATTGCCTTAGCATGTTCCTTGCGCACTGCCTTTAAGCTCTTCAGCTCAGCTTTCAACTGATCTAGATCTCTTTGGTACTTGGACTTTATCTCCTTGATTTTCTCTTCATTACGTTCAGCACCTCGACGAGAGACTAAGAGAGAGAGAGAGAGAGAGAGAGAGAGAGAGAGAGAGAGAGAGAGAAAGATGAGTAAACATGTACACTGTAATGTAAACCTATACAAATACAAACCTATTTCTTTGAGCACTTTATCTCTTTCTGATTCAACTGATTTGATCTGTTGTTGTAGGAACTGCATCTTCTCTTCATACTGTGCCTTCATGCTGAAGAGGCTCTTCTGAGCCTTCTCCAACTGATCCACTAGTTGCTGCTTGATGTTGATCTCTGAGGGAAGACAAGGAACACCAAATGAATGCGCGCACGCACACGCACACACATACACACACACAATGGTGCTATCAAAACCAACCAGAGGAGAGCTCTGCTATGGATGAGGCTAGACTCTCTGTCTCATCTCCGTCACTGTCAGTGTCATCAGAGGAGCCCCCCAAAATGGCCTCATCAGAATCATAGAAACCCTCCTCACTCAGATCCTACAGTGATGAATACCACCAGCATTAGTGCCAGAGCAATTGCACTTTCAGAATACAGTACAACAGAAAATTTTGCAGATGCAAACATATGCAAATCAAATGCTTTGTAATAGGATTTCGGCTTGTAACAATCAATATACATGTATGATGAAAATTTCAAACAAACGAATTCTTGCTATACAGTTTGTAGTAGCTAGCTGAAACTGCACTAGTGCTTTATTTGTACCTCATTGCTGCTCTCCTCAGAGCCTGACTCAGTGGACACCTTTCTCTCTCCGTCTCGAGGCAGAGGGTCAGCATCATGACTACCACTAGCACCCTCAGCACTGCAAGGACAACAACAGGTATGGTAATGATGATACTGTAACATACTATAATATTATGGTGCAACATACAGTAATTCTCGTGATTGGTGACGTTTTAACTTTGCAGAGCTTGAAGCACTGGCCTGGAGGTCAACCTGGGATACCTGCAAGTACAAATACACACACATACACATACACATCACGACATGCAGCCAATGACTCATAATATGATGCAAGAGTACTAAATAAAGACACTACATGAGCATAACACTGAAACTGTTCATATTTACAGAGAAAGGATTGAAAATTTTCCAAAATACCATGAAACTTAACAGTAATCTATTTACGCATCGTACCTTCTTGTCTTCTTTCTCCCTGAGTCTCTGTATGTTGGTGCGAGCCACCTCCAGGAGGTCCTCTGTCTCCTGGTTGAAGGGTAGGGTGCTGACAGAGCCAGTCCTGTTCTTGACCATACTGGGAGCTCTACGGAATGGAGAGCGAGGACTTTGGTGGGCTAGAGATTCACTCATCACAAGACGACTCCTGAAAGGAAGGGAGAGAGAGAGAGAGAGAGAGGAGAGAGAGAGAGAGAGAAAGAGAGAGAGAGAGATGCCTCCATCACAGTGTGCAACATACACAGTCTACAGTTTACACTGCTAATGACACTTCACTCACTTGAGTTCTTCAATCTGTGACATGTATCCTTGAATGACAGTAGACAATCTCTGTTCTCCAGCATCATCCTCCGAGTTAGACTGACCCAGTACTGCAAATCAAGTAAGAGTGAAACAACTATAAGTCACAAAACCATAATACATCCACCAACAATTTTACAACTATATAGAGTACTAGTGTACACTCATCCATTTCAGCACATACCCTGACCAGTGGATTCATCCTGATGTCCCATTGCTGCCAGCTCTTTCTCTGCTGCCAGTGCGGCTATCCTAGTGGACTGGGTGTCTATCACTTGCTGCATGGCCTTCACACGCATACGAAGTCTACAAGAAATAAAAATCATCAGTTGTAAATTAGAAGTCCAAAATACACCATGCATAGCCTCGTCCCAGGCTCCTATCTCATGAATATTCACAAAGGAGGAGTTTGGGAAATAGGCCACACTCTGCACACATTACAGCTAGCCTAGTAAACCAGGCCCTCCCTGCGTACTGCATAGTGAGGAAGGCCTGGTCTACAAGACTACACTACAATGGTAACAGGTAGTGTTTGCCACTGCTCACTTGTCATTCTCTGTTCTCAACATGGTGATCTCGTTGGTCATGTCATTGACCACCACCGACCCATCCTCACTAACCACCATCCTGCCCGACTTGAACTCTTGCAACTCCAACTCCAGCTCTTGGATTCTAGTTCGAAGGATGGACAACTGCTGACTAGTCTTGTCCTGGTTGACAACAACCTGAGAATAGAGAGAGGGGTGAAAATGTGCATGTAACATTTGAAGCTGTGCAGCAAATTTTAATTGCAGATAAAGAACAAACTGTGCCTAGTATTCAACTGACGAAGGCTCTGTATGGGTATGGTCATCAGAGTAAGAAGCTACACATCTACACAAATTGGAATGCCCATTATTGTGTGATGACCATTACCCAACAAATGTCTAAAGAAAGTGAAGTAAGCAACTCTTTTCTAATTATTTGACCTCCAAAACATGCACATTACAAGAGGAACTGCAGACAGACCTTGTTCTTGATGTTTCTTGCTCTGTTGGCGTACTTGAGTGTGTTGAGGGTCTCCATGAAGTCTCTATCAGTGGGACTCACACAGGCAATCATCAGTGTCCTACTGTTGCCGCCCAGGGAGTCCTGCAAGAGTCGGGTCAGTTTAGAGTCTCTGTAGGGAACATGGCAGCCTCTCTTGGCCTTGTCTCCAAGAGCACTGATCACATTTCCCAGAGCAAGCTGAAGAACAAATTATACAAATGACCACTCTGTCGGCAATTTGTAGAAAACTAATTCCAGCGCATGCAAAACATCCCGCTCTACTAAAATTGCATTAACAATGTTTGCTGTGTACATGTGTAATCTCCTATAATTATAATTCACAGACTCTTTCCCAGATGCACAGAGTCTGAGAATCTGCTGACTTATAGACACTAGACCATGTACATACAAGTATCTGTGCTAGTCTCGTCCTCAGGCTCTCTTTGACCTTTGACTCAAAGGGGAGTCTGGAGACGAGGCTATATCTGTGCCAGGAATTTCTCACGGACAAGCAACTCACCAGCCCACAGTTGATGGAGATGCCCTCCTTGGCCCTCTCTCCAGTAGCCCCTGTTCGTTTGAGTCTCTCTGAACCAGCCAGATCAACAAAATGAAGCTTGGCCTTCAGCGTCTCCCAGTCAGTGGACTCCCCGCCAGAGGAAGATGAGGAGGACTGCTGACTCAGCTCCAGACCCTCCCCCTCCTGATCGTTAGAGGATGACGAGCCTTGAGGCTGCATGACCAGGGCAAGGACAGGGGTCAAAGATCAGAGCAAGTGTCAAATATCACATGTGTCAGCAATGTTGCATAAAATGTTATAATTATGTTGGGTTGATAAGACTTTCCCCCTGACATTTTGATCTTGACAAGGTCAGAAACAAGATCAGGTTGATGAACTCCAGCCTCATTTCAACTCATTCAAATTGAACATGAACTCTAAGGAGGTAGGAATCTTGACTATCTGAAAGTGGCCTAATCAAGACTTCAAAGGACTCTGAGCTTAATGTTTGCTGTAAATATTAACAGCCTGCACCAGGTACATATCCTGTCCTCATGACATAGATCAAGTCATTGGACATAACTGTACACATGGAGACTTATATGACATCAAACGTTTAGTATTGTATTCAATATGGTACATAATTTACTAACATATCTCAACAACCCAGAAAAACAACAGCCTTGTATAAACATGTTTACACACAAAGTGATAATTCCCAAAAAACACAAGCACATGTACGCAACATATTTTTTCACACAGTAACATTCGATCTAGAGTACACCAGATATGATGAGATAATGAATGCCCGTGCCCCACTGATTGTCATGGTGTGAGTGGGATTCCCTGTGGAGTTGGCACTGACTTACCTGTAGTCTACAAGGTCTCTGTTGGGTGATGTGGAGGGTGAAGATGGCATGGGAGCGTGATGATTGGGCATTCATGTTGGTACTGCCCACACTGCGAAGTAGAGCTCCTCGCTTGAGGCAGCCAATGGTCTGGAGGTGTGTGTGTGTGTGTGTGTGTGTGTGTGTGTGTGTGTGAGTGTTAGTGTGAGAGAAATAGAGAGCACCGTGTGTTTGTGCATTAAAATGTGCATGCATCAGAGTGTGTGCGAGCTGATGTACATGTACAAGTGCGTGCATACACCATAGGTGTTTGATGTGGAGACAGTAACAAATTGACTACACAGACCTAGCAGCCTGCACACAGCAAAGTACAGTGTCTAACTAAAGAATGCCAACAGAAGACCTCCAGTGTTTGATGGAGCGTACACAGCACCTTATCAAAGCATTATTACAAAATTATACCATCAGCATAATCTAGTTAGACCGACAAGGGCTATGTGTAGGGGTAATTGTTGCACACACAAACACATGTCCAATTAGACACAGAAAATGGTGCCACACATGTGCGCAACACTGTGGGTATACAGTATATCGCAACATGAGGGATGTGCGTACGTACCTCTTCATCTGATGACACTTTGACTTCTGTTGCCCCAGCTACGTAGATGTTGGCTCCAGGATCTTCGTGGATACGAAGCTTCTTGAACTGGTGGGAGAGAGGAGACAGTTTGTGAAAGGATAGAATTAGCACAAGATTTGATTATAATGACTCAATTGCACAGGCTTGATGAGTTATGAGCATCATTGTAGGCTTCGTATCCTCCAGGCATAACGAAATTAGTGAAGGAAACCCCCCACATGGAGTACTAATTACCTGGTCTTTGTTGGCGTCAAACAGATCAATGATTTCTTCATTATAGAGCTGTATAGTGAAAATACCATATTGAAAGTAACAAATGCACCTGATTGTATTCCACAATGCATGTACACATCAAACTACAATGTACATGTACTACTACAAGAAAATGACTGTCACAAGAACCTCCTCTGATAAACCTTGAAACAATACCATAGATAGAATTTCAGATAGACAGTTGGAGTAAACACATAGGGCCTACTCTAATGATAAACTTCAACAGTAACTGTACTCCTTCCAACTTACCTCCAGAAACTCTGCAGTGATCTCAAACTGTGGGGGTGCCTCGTTCTTCTCCAGGGCAGTGTTCCTTCTCTCTTCAATGCCAGTGAAGATGTGGTTCACAGCTCGAGGAATGACCCCCTCCTCCTCTGGAAGGACAGTCACATCAAACCCAGAGCCCATGGTGTAGGTCTTGCCACTGCCAGTCTGGGGAACAGTGCACACATGAGTAAACAAGTAGTGCATACATCACCCTTAAAAGTAGATGCAGATCATGCCATACCTGTCCGTATGCTAACACAGTGGCATTGTAGCCTTCAAAACACCTGCAGAGAATTTCACAAACAAAGCATGACTATGCAACCGAAAAAACAAACAGTGCAATGTGCATGATACATTAAACTAGGCCATGTATGCAAGTGCATTGTGTGCATTTAACAATGGGACCAGGCCATGTTTAAGGTGTAAAATTGTGCATGAAATGCAGAAGCATCCCATACTGTAAAATTGTGCTAGAAATGCAAAAGCATACCACACTACAGGAGTTTTAGAAATAGATACCACATTGGTAGTATACTAAATCCTGACTCAATCACAATTAAAGATCAAAGCTCTCCCCAAGACCACACTCTCACCCCTCCACTAGGTCCTCCACACAGTCAGAGTAGAGGTTGACTTGCTCAGTGGTAGTATCAAAAACATAGTCATAGGTGAAGGCTTTGTCTTTGCCAAGTACGATCTGAGGCTGATCTGGAGTGCAGAACGTACACACACGGCACATGTCAATCTGCTCCCGTGAATTTTGAGGTCGAACCCTACAACGTGTGTGTGTGTGTGTGTGTGTGTGTGTGTGTGTAGGGGTGTGTGTGTGTGTGTGTGTGTGTGTGTGTAGGTGTGTACATTGTGGTGTTAGGGTGTGGGTATTGGTAGTGTTAATGTGTGGGCACTGTGTACACAAGGCTGTTAATCAGTGAGTGTTTGAGGTACAACTGCCATTAGTTACTGTGTATTTCAGACACAAATACAATGTCATGTGTACATACAAAAAGCTCCATGTTTCTATTGGTCATCATTGGGTTGTGATATTGTTATATAATGTACAAGCTACCAGAAAGTGTGTCAGTAGAAATGTGTTCACACTTCATTTAACTTGTGTGTGCTTGCATTCAAACAATCTGTTTTTTATCAAAGACCCAGTGAAAGTAAAGATACTGTATGAGAAATGAAACAAAACCTGTATAGCAAACACAAGTCCAACATGAAACATGTACCATGACAATGTTACACACTTTACGTACACTCGCTGGAGTTGTTAGCTTAGGCTTCCTGCCATTGAGAAAACAATACTCAAAACAGGCCAGAATGTACAAAACACAAGCTAAACAGAGACACACACACACACACACACACACACACACACAACCAGTATAATCTTACCTCACTGCAACTTGCACCGAGGTTTCAGAATCGCCAGCAGACATGGCTGTAGTAGTTTACAAGTGAAGAATATTAGTCTCTTAGGAAAAAAAAACTCTGTTATCTTCGGGACATTTTCCTGTGGGATGTAAAAGAAAGAAGCATGTGAGGACATGACGCAACACATTGCTACACCAGTACAGATGTACAAAGGCCTTAGGACAAGAATAGGCAGTGTACAATATCTTTGTATGGACATAAGAATGCTGAACTATTATGACTTCAACACCCAGGAGAGATGCTTCAAACTGCACTGCATCTCCAAACATGTATACATGTTCTAGAAACACACACCCAAATATCAGTGAACGCAATGTCACAATAAATGTTAACAAATTAAGTCCATAATGACATAGCAGCATTTAGGATGTTAATTTAGGACATGGATGATTAATTATAGGACCAAACAGGTCACATAACATACTAAAATACAGACTAATGTGATAGCAACTGCACTTGAATAGGTATGTGCAAGTACCAAGCTATCACCTTACATAGAAATACCATATATACATGGTTGCTATCTTTTTGCATCTTCTCAATGAATGACAGATTTATTGTCACAAAATTCATGACTCATTAATAATTATCATCCATTAAAGCCACACACACACACACACACACACACACACACATCATCGCTACTACTTCATTGAGGTTAATTGCAAAGACGTAACAAAACTCAAGAGTTTGTGTAAACGGGCTACTCAACGTGGAAGTTCAAGTGTGGGAGTACACCAACTGTGGATACAAATCCCAGCATTTACTTACTATATATACCACACACACAGTATAGCTGGCATTGGGTTCTTCCACATGTGTGGTGTGTTGCTATGGAGTTGGCATCTTAGGTTACAGCCAATAACAGGTGCACTTAAGGAAGCCACAACAGAGCTATGGTATAATAATATTAGGATAGTTCCACCACTTNACTCACCACCCATACCCACTCAGATGCAATCAGAACCAGATGCTTTTGGTGAACACATGACCCTACTAAACCAAGAGGATGATGCTGTTCCTCAACCTATTGCTCCACCTGCTCCGCAACCTTCTCGTTATCCTCAACGTGACCGTCGCCCACCAGTTCATCTACACCCTATGGTCACACACTGAATTCGGGACAAATTCTCAGAAGGAGGGGGGCAATGTAATGCTGATGTAAGAATTATAATGTAATGCTGATGTAAGAAATTACTAACTGTACTTGTAGTTAAAGTGATCTAATGACTTTGAGTAGGCCTTGATGTTAATACTGAATACACTTTAATGTTGATACATGTCTTAGGTTTTTCCATGTTTGTACGTTGTAGCTAGATTTATTACCATCTATGGATGTTTTCTTGTGCACATGTGTATGTTAACACCTCTTGAGTTCTGTATAGGCTAGAGGATATGATATACTTTGTACTAGGGATATTAGACTTTTCATGTATTTTCATTATTACTATGATGTCGTATTCCTAGAATTTCCTGTCTTAGTTTCCTTGTTCTATTTGTTGTTTTAATTAGTTCCTGCCTTTTATTGTAACATCCTCTATGTTTTTGTATATAAGTAGCTACATTTTTACTGTAAACAGTTAGACATGCTTCACTTTAATCGATCATCACTCTATAACTAAAAGGACTTTTACCCGTCTGCTAACATCTCGGCGCACTACAAGAGCAGCTAGGGAATTTGCAAAACACCTATCCCACAATCTCTCAGCAATTCATACGAGTATACAGCTAGTGACATAAAAGGTCATATCATAGGATAATCATATTAATAACTTATTTTACATGTAACTACCGTAGATCAGGAAATTTTCGTTGGTACATTTCCCCCCGAGTTTAATTTTCGTCAGAAAAGGTATATATATATAGTTGAAGAAATTTTTTATCAAGGAAAATTTAATTCCCGATCTACGATAAACAGTACAACTTGTGTATTATAATAATATTATTATATTATTATAAAGCTCAAGAATGCATACACAATTATGACTATATATGCAAATAATTATTATAACATAATTATCATTTATATTTTTATTGTTGTATATATAATTAGAGCCAAGAATTTACTGGAGTTGTTCATGATTCCTCCTTTGAAGACACTGGCATGAGCATTTGCATTTTTTGCAACTGCAGTCACTTTTATCAATTTTTTCACCAATGTAAAAACAAGGGGCACAGCACATTAAACAGGGTAGACAGCATATGACCAAAGCAAAAGCTACAAAAATGAGGTTTTTGTTTCTCTCAAGGCAATCAGCATAATCTGCCATGCATTGATAACAGCATCCATCTCTACCACACATTCTGTAGTATGACAATGCACACAATATAATAATATATATGCAGTATTAGTAAAATTATGCATGCATGCTCAATATATATGAATATATAACTATAGTATAATATATATAATATTTTCAATATTAATACTGTATTTGATTACTTTTAATTTTCGTCAATACAGTTACTCACTTTACAACATATAAGTTAGACTCCAATGTCATACAGTCTATATAGCTGTCGATCAGTGAGTTCACTATATGACAACCAATTGCTGTGTAGCTAGCCTAGAACTATAAGTATGCACAGTTGACCGTGAATACCATAGAATTTAAATTGCATGTTTTAAAAGTGCATGCACTATAATTAGTAAAAAATAAAATTAGTATGGGCTATATATAGATAGTCACAAAATCAGCATTATACTGATTGTTGACAACTATACAATAATAAATCATACATCGATTGTTCCCATTGTTCCTACAATACAGTACTACAGCCCTTATTTTTCACTGTAATTATATGACATTGTAAAGCTAACAATTTTTGGACATACCATGACACAGCACTGACAGCAGTAACAATTGCTTTGCTAGTACATGTGCACAATTATAGTAAAAGACACGTATCTTGAGGAGTCCGTCCCTGGATCCATGCAGTGGCTATGATGTTCTTCATGAAAGCCAGAGCACTCACAGCTTTTAATAGTATACATGTATAGGTATACTACTACTGTTCTACATGGTTTAGATTTAATTATGTACATACAATAATAATTATTATAATTAATTAACTGAATGTGCACAAGATAAGAACTCAGTACTATATGACAGTCACTAGTTAAATGATACAAGTGAGAACATCAGTTATCTTGGGGACAAGGTCTCCAAACCCGTATAGTNAATGTATTCAATGGTTCTTACCTGAACCTCCATATCAGCTCCTTCTCCTGCTCATAGAGAGGGTGCAATGGGTCCCTCTGTACAATGTCCTTGAGCTCTTGCTCATAGTGCTTGGGAATAGTTGGTGGTGTGTACTGAATGGGAAGGAAAAAGTACATACAGTCAAGGTACACCTATAGATGCGTAAAATGTACTAACAGGTAGCCCAGCTACACAAGCATGCAAGAAGTTTATGCATACAAAAAACAGAGCCACAAATGTAATAACAATACCACTACTACTTCATTCCCCATACAAATCGCAATGGATGGAGTTGAGACCACACTGTCTTACCATAGCCTATTCCCAGGCTCAAATACCATGATTGACTTTTACAATAGCAATCTCTTTACCATTAAATTTTCTCACTGAATGCTTGTTTGGCAAAGACTGCCAATGTCAACCATTGACCAGTAGCAACACACAGAGGGCCTGGGAACAAAGCTAACCACTACTTACATCTTTCAATTCTCTTGAAGCAACAGCTAAGATGACATCGAGAGAAGGATAGACCACTGGTAGAGCTGCATAGTCCTTGTACTTGATCATGACAGAGGGGGAGTCTTGGACATTGGGGTTTAACATCACAGTGCCTACAGGAGAGAAGACCAACAGCCACACACAAGCTGATATGGTACAGGGTCATCAATACTACAATATCTCTCTATGCAACCAAAAATTTTGTGCAAAATTAGACGTACTGTGCATGTAAATTTGATTATGTAAGTGATGGGAAATTTCTAGCTGAAGGAGAAGCAAAATATATTGTGAGTTTTCTTTGTCTGTCACTCTTCTTACAAGATTATCATGATAATATGGGTTGGGTGAAACCTTTGACCTCATTTGGCTTTCTATGAAAAGTTTGCCATTGAGCTAACATTTACTAACCAATGGGATTGAGTAGATCTTCCAGAGGCTCTTCAGGACTGACCAGCCAACAGGGCAGGGTGACAGTGCCGGTGCGAAGCTGATCACGATAGTCAAAGAGAGGCTGGTTGACCCAAGCCAGGGGAACTTTTTCCTGTGAAGGAAAACACAATAATGAATACAGATGTAAATATTGGGCCAGTCTATACCAAGAGTCTAGATAAGCAACTCTTGTCTATAGTGATCTATGAATGCTTTAAAAATAGTGAGAGGTGAACATAATAATCTCTACCTCTTTCTTGCCCTTTGATTTCTTCTTGCCACTGTAGATGGCATAGATGCCCAGGCACAGCCTGGCTCCACGTGGTAGGTCCCTCACATCAATGTCAAACTCTATGTTCTCATTCCAGTGCCAGATGGCTGTCTCAGACGCCTGGGAGCGACCCCGTGTGTTGCCGTTCTGACACAGTTGTTCATCTCCGTGAAAGAGACCGGCATACACCTGGATCTGTGGGGGTGGAGTGTAATCATGACATCACATGTCATTGATCTGAATATCACTGGCTACAATGAGGCACATCAGCAAGTCTGGTGGGTGGGGTCACCACCATTCCATGGCTTACCCCACTTTCCTTAAACCGATTCAATTTACTCTAGATTGAAACTAACACCTCTTCTAGGAGGTAATGTAGTAATTAGTCAAATATTATGGAGGAATCCTCCAATAATGAGTTCATAATGATTCAATACTCATGAGGATATAGCTGACCATCACACATTACACAATGTCTGTCTGGTGCATGACCATCTTGTGGGACCAACATACCAAGGCATCCTCCTTTTTCACATTGAGGTTGCCAGCACTGACAACCTTGAGTTGGTAGTGCCCCTCAGCATCCCACAGTACAGCAACATCTGAACACAATAGAGAACACATCAATGCCAAGAAAGAACTACAAGGCACACAGACATGACAGTTGAATCTCTGCCATTCTAATGGTGCTGAGTATGCATCATACACAGTACATAATACAACTCTTTTACACTGAATCAATGCTAGCTTCATGTTTCTCTTTGTGTTCACACACCTTTTGGCTTGCTTCTCTCTTTCTTTGGTAAAGAAGGCATCAGAAACTCTTCCAATGGGTAGTCCACATTGACTGTGGATTTAGGGACAAGGGAAAGAANAGCCTCATCTTAAGATCCTTTGTCAGTGACTTCTAGATACATGTCTGTCACATTATCACTTGCTCTTGAGTACCATATATTCATGCATAACAATGACCACATATCGATCTATTAGCAGCACTTGTTGCATGTAATCTGTAGAAAGATGTACCATGTAGTCATCATGAGAGTCACGTGAAAGAGAGATGATTGACGTAGCTAGAGAATGACAGGTACAACTAAGAGTACTCTTGGCTTCCTCAATGAGCTCGTTCACTTATACTTATTCAACAAAGTAGCAGGTTCTACTGGATACTGCACTTAGTAGTAATTTTTGAAGTAGTACTATTTTCTGTCCTAGAATTGTCAACACTTTGTGAAACCGCCAACTTTGACATCGAATCTCTTTTAAATAATCTGTAGCCGTAATTCCAAGTTATGGTGAATTTAGTGAGTGTCTTATTGATGGAGAGTGGCCCTTTGAGGGCTTTGATCAGATTTTCAATTGAATTTTGTTTATTGAATCTAGAATTGCTAGCAAAATACGATGGAATGACAAAAATCTCCAAAATCAGTAGAGTAGTGTTTTCGGCAAGTAAGTTTTGAAGGCAGCCCAAATAATCACTGTGAAACATTACATGTAGCTCTTGAATATTTGTATTGTTGTTCATAACACCTGACTCAAAGATGGCTCTATGACAATCACAATCAGCATAGCTGCAAGATGGAATGACTTCAGTTCCTTGGGGGGTAATGGAAAAAATTGACAACTTTGAAATATTTTCCACTAACTGAATTATTTGGGGGAGCAATCCCATAGTTGATTCAGCTGAATGTGGTCTTGTTATTTTAACCACAACATTTTGAAGTTTAGATAGATTCTCAAGAAACTCCAGTAAAACGTGATAGTTGGAACCGTGATACTCAATGTTCATCTCCTTAAATTGAGTGATATGATGAGTGCATGAACTGTATGCATCTCCTATAAGCTTGAGACTCACTTCATTACAGTCGACTAGCTTAAAAGTATCCCATGAATAGCTATCTTCACTGAAAATTAAATCAACAACTGCTAAAAGGACATCAGAATCATAGATATCCTTATCATGTATCTCAATAACTCTTGTTTGATGTGAATTGAATCTACAAGTTTTATATACTATATAAACTGGAATTTAATGGAAAGGCTATCCATCTCTACAGGAATGATTGCCTGAAGCAATTGGCTCATAATTTTTTTATTATGCAGTACACGTTCTGAATCAGTAGTATCAGAATGTAGGTGCAAGTTACAATTGACTGTTACTGTGACACTAGCATTTAGGGGCCCACACATATCTTCTAGTATGTGATATAGTGGTATAAATTCCGCACCATTGTAGGTAATATCTATTTCATTGACACTCATTATAGCATTATGAGATCTACTTTTTATTTCATTGAGGCATTGGGTGGAGAGCTCTTTGCAATTTAAACGAAGAAGATTCCAATGGTAGCCACTTTGGAGGAAGAAATGTAGTACCGCTGAGAGCTGGAGGTCAGTGAGGTGAGTGGACGAGATGGAGAGAGTCCTTGTAGGTTTGTTGGTCCCTCCAGAGTCTTGAGTGTAAACTACGGAGAGAAATGAAAGCCTTGAGAGATTAGGATTACTAGTTAGGGACAGCAGTGTTTTAATTGATTCAGGATTATCAAAGCCGATGGTTACATGGAGCTTAATGTCAGAAAAGTTTGGTGGTACTTTTCCAATAAAATAATCTGTAAGCTCAACAAAGTTTTCACCGTGAAATTTAATATCAACTTCTCGGGCACAAACATCATAACACACCTCACGAAACTTTCTTAAATGTCGTTCTTTACATATCATTTTCAACACATCCCAATGAGTCTTACTTTGAGCCATAAATGAGAAAACTACTAATAATTCAAATTCACTTAAGCGTAGGTAGGACAATTCAATCGCATGTTGATTCTCCTTTATTGAGTTTGCTAAACACACTGAGGATGTGCTACAACCTGATTCATAAGCAAAGTGGCATAACAGTAGAAAAGTGTAGTTTGGAGGACAAGTTGATAGAGCTGATCTGTCATGTTTAATCACCTCATCTAGTTTAGGAAAATCATGTTTTGCTATCCCAGCGACAAAAAGCAACATCATTCTAAGTCTGTCATTCCTGAGATTATGTCTAAGCAAGTGAAACAATTCAGTAGGGGAAAGGTTAGCAACTGCCCACCTGGCAGCAAGGAACTCTTGAATCGTGAGGTGGAGAAAGTTACAAGTCACTTCTGTTCCTCCAGTGCTACTGTAGCTTTTAGCCACAGTCATTAAATCTAATGTGTGTCTTTCAATGTCTTGGTCACCAATGTCTGGAAATGATTCCATTATATCTTCTTCATGAAATACTAGCTGGTCTTTCATCAGACTATCATAGGCTAGTCTACACAAAGCAAGAAATTGGGGCTGAATTTCTTCTCGGAGACTATTTAAGGTTCTAATTCTTCTGGCTTCAGTTTTTCCCAAAATATTTCGCACATGACGCTTAATAGCGTGCAAACAAAAGATGCTATACAACTCAGTAAGAGTCTTGGGGAGGACAAATTTCTCTCGATCAGATTGTTGCAGCTGGTACACAAAAAGCATGATTGCACAATTAAGAGGGATATAGCAGAGAGACATGATGTCCAGGCGTTCGTGGAGTTGAGTACAAAGCTCTTCAGCTTTCTCCGGATTATCTTCTATTGTCTTTGTAATACATTCTTTAATCATTTCTTCTGTAAATCCTAGCACCTCAATGTGACGATTAATGGAAGCTAATTCTTGTAACTCAACTGATGCATATGGTTGTGACGTTACAACCACAGAGCATTTATTTAGTACCTTTCCTTCAATAATATTCATAAATAATGACCCCTGTGACCTCTCTGTTGTATTCAGTTCGTCAAAACCATCAAATATCAGCAGGATATGCTTTCCACTTGTCTTTCGGACATGCTTTACCACTGATTCCTGTATATTAGGATCATCATGATAGAAAAAATCATCAATAGAATTCGCCTGAGACACAGTTTTATTTCGTAAATGAAGCAAGACTACCAGATCATATTCCTGAAGAAGCATACCACTTGCCCAGTCTCGGCTAAACTTACGACTAAGAATAGTTTTTCCAACTCCTGGTGCTCCATCTATTAGAACACGAAGTGGTACCTCTAAGTCTTTACCTGCTACACAATGATGTGGTTTTAAAACCATTTCAACTGGAGTGTCTTGTTTTTCATAATTTCTACCTGCTAATATCTTATCCACATTTCCACGCACATAATCTCTTTGTACCTTAACAACAGTGTCATATCTGTTAGCATACACTTCACGTTCGCGAGGTACCAGAGCTAGTCGTATGAACTGACCTCCCAGATAGGGGGGCCATGTGCAGTCTGCAGCTGAGCTAGGAAGCACTGGTTCAGTCAGGTACTTCTTTCGTAAGTGTTCACTGTACCTTACAAAACACTCTGGGAGCTTTGGTCTGGGTGAAACAATAGGACCAGGCTTACCTGTAAATTAAAAACAATTTTGAATGATCTGCATGCATATCATATCATATCATAATTCTTGCTACAACGTACCCAAAAAGCTAACTAAAAGTTAATGTTACTAGCACTGAGCTGGGACTTTGATAATTATCACATTCCATGGACGTGACCATACACGAAAAAGTATTGAATAGCTCACCAACTCCCGTGTACTAAAAATGCCAGCTCAGCGTGGGACACATGTCTCTTGTACTGGTATACCTCTGACCTCTGGGTCTCATGTATATGATCAATGGTAAAAATAACTTAATTAATAATTAACATACCATGATAATGAATTTGCTTAATTTCATTTTCTTCATCATGTGCGCCGACTGTATGAAGAGCCTTTAAAAAGACTTTTAGACTTACACCAGTAGAGCAGTGTTCTCTCCACCACCTCAACACTTGCAAAAAGCACCGTTGATCAGGGTTAGCCGAAGCCTGATGATTACTTTGGCAGGTGGTCTCCAGCACATTGTCAGGCACACCCAGTTCGCGACCAATTTCCTTCCACTTGTCAGCCATAGAAAACTTGCAATTTTCTGAAGCAAAGTGTGACATCACATCTGGAGCTGTATAATAGTGAGGTCATCATAATAAAAAACAAATCCCCAAGCTTGATGGACAAGTGTATATGAACTCCCTTAGACTATTGACAGCAATCAGAGCAACATCATACTATAAGTAGAATACACAAAATGTTATATATCATGGTGGTTTTCAATACAACGAAAAAAATTAATAAACATACTTGATAAGATAATAGATTTTTTTCTAAAGAGAAAAATAATGCACTCCTGATTTGAAATTTTAATGTGCTGTGTTCATGCTGTTACACACACACATATGCACACACACACACACACTCACACACACACACACACACACACACACACACCTCAACCACCTATCTTAGATCGGAAGAGCGTCGTGTAGTG
>CAXIPT010000001.1:26847014-26891800 GCA_964030475.1 Tethya wilhelma
GAACGAAGAGTCGCACACTTACCAGGTGATACTCCCATCTCATTAAGTGGTCTAGATGTTGATGCTGCCTTTGGGGGAGATTGTGTATTTGTTGGAGTTTTAATTGCTCGCATGAACCCTTCAGCCACACTGGACAGAGCTTCAGTAAGATTAGTCTTTGGAGATGTTTTCTTGGTGATTCCAAACATAGGTACACTGGGAGGCTCACCATAATCCTTGTGGGTTCCTACCTGCAGCATGTTAGCCCAGAGTCTAAGTTGAGCAGCAGTGTATTTAGATGAATGTTTCTCTTGTAAGGTAGCAAAGATTTCATCAACCTCATCTCTATTTTGTTGACGTTTGGATGCTGGTTTTGTTGGATCACCACATTCATTTTTGCGTTTTCTTCCACTGCAGGTCGCTGATACTGATTCATCACTTTGCAAGCATCCATCACACCAGAGCCTAAGCTCACTCTGATCTTTGTATGCATCATACATACCCTTTATGCAATTTTCATTATGCAGGGTCACCTTTTCTGAACCACGCCCCTTATAATAACCAACATCAAAAGTTGTGGTGCCTGGGACCAGATTCTCAAACTCTCTGACAATGTGTAATCGAAGTTCGAGCAGTGTCTTGAATTTGTCACTCCTGTCAAACCTGACTAGCTCAAATACTGACTTCTTCTTGGGGTTTATGACCTTTAAAGTGTACGAGTACTTTTCAGACACATCAGAGCCTAGCCTGGGAGCTGACTGGACTTGTGGAGGACTGTCAGATGCTTCAGGATATCGTGATGGGTTGAATGGCGCCATTGAGTAGCGGTCTTCTTCGTAAGGGTATCCATAGCACCCATAATACCACGCCATATCTCTCTGCATGACTACTCTGGTTCCTGACAAACTCCGAGGCTCTTGAAGAAATGGCGCCAACGCATTCCGTGTGTGTAGAATTTACTGGCGTGTGGACGTGGCCACGTGGCGGAGATGTTAATCTAATTTTCAACGGTGGTAAAACTTTCAAGTGCGCTTGCGCGGTTACTATTCCAAGTGACTTGAAAAGGGTTGTAATGGTAACGATTGTTGTTGTAAAAGTCTTTACTGCAGTATGGTATTTGAGCCTGGGAACAGGCTATGGTAAGACAGTGTGGTCTCAACTCCATCCGTTGCTTATATGTATGGGAAATGAAGTATTACATTTTTAAGCCTCAGCACGTGCTATGCACGTGCAGAGGATTACGGTAGTCGTTTTGTGTGTGTGTGTGTCCGTTACTAAATTATCTGAAGAATGGCAGCTTTATGGACAAAATGGAAGGTACTTACGTTCATCAATCGAGATTATCTAGAAATTTGACGTGTAGAATCTTGCAAAACGCTTTAGTTTCCGAGATCAGTGGCTTTTGTGCTTCTCTGAGCGCTTAGCTTCGAAACCACACCCATCGGTAAAGCCCCATGTAGTGTGCGTTATCTAGAAATAGAGTTAGCTCAGTTGGCTGAACTTGGCCTAGTCTCGTCCCCAGACTCCACCCATTCTCCAAGGAGAAAGAGAGTCTGGTACGCTACGTCCAAATTCTTGGTCCTGCTGAGTCAGCATCAGACAGATATATCATGTGACCGTGCATGGCTTTGTACTACGCGCATCACGTGGTAATCCCTGAGTGTATTTTCAGTATTTGTCATGAAAAGTTAGAAGATCTGCATACTTAGCTGCCATCTCATAGTCCTTTTGTTCGTGACAGTGTGTCTGAGCTACACAATTATGGCACGGACAATCCAGAGAACTTGAAAACTATACAAAACGACCTTGAATCAGAAATCAGTGCTGGCACTAAGCTGCAGAAGGAAATTCACCACAAGCGTGAAGTTAGTAAGCAAAAATCTTTGAATAAAACTGGTCTAAAGTCTTGCTAGAAACTGTATGACAATCACGCGCACTTCTATTGAACATCATGTGACACCTTGAATTCTGCAATCTGATTGGCTTGCACGTTTTCATGAATGCTGACTCAGCAAGAACCAAGAATTTGGACGTAGCGTACCAGACCCCTTTTTCCTCGCGCTTGTGCGAGGGTGGGGTCTGGGCACGAGACTAAACTTGGCCTGGCTCTGTTTATCTGCTAAGCGTGCAGCTTAGATAATATCTGGGAAATGTAAGTAAATCTTGATTGTAAGTAAAATTTACAGGTAGCTATATAGTATATGCCTGAACCACAGAACTATGCATTTTACACGCTCAGTATCATCAGTCATGTACTGTGGCACTGGAATTGCAGTGGTATATTGTAACTGTTCATCAAGTTTTACTGAGCCAGTGAATGCATCTTCCTAAATTCATGTGTAATTAGTCAGTCAGTGGCTGAGCGCCGGGCTGGCCACATACACAGTTCTCAGTATAATCCTCGATAGTATGTTGGAATTTCAGATTATTAGTAGACTGTTGACATCTAACTGGAAATAGTAGGCAGTGTACATATGTGATAATGAGTCAGTGCACTCATATGGGCCTTCAATAAGAGGCTTTATTCAGTGCATTGTGCAAAAGTATATCATGAAGGTATCAAACTTAGCTAAGTGTGCTGAGGCTTGTGCACCATCGGTGCCTTCATTGGCTCTGTTTTTTGTATATACATGTATATAATTCTTGCATGCTCATGTATTCTGGGCTACCTGTTACACATCTATAGGTGTTCCTTGACTGTACATGCATTTTCCTTCCCATTCAGTACACGCCACCAACCATTCCCAAGCACTATGAGCAAGAGCTCAAGGACATCGTGCAGAGGGACCCATTGCACCCTCTCTATGAGCAGGAGAAGGAGCTCATATGGAGGTTCAGGTAAGAACCATTGAATACAATAATACACACACACACACACACACATGCATGTTGCTGTGTATATGACATTGTTTTAACGTTCTCATTATCCACAATGTGCATGGTGTAAGTGGGTGAATTTTTTTTCTCTGCAGACAACACCTGTTGGACAACATGCCTGCTGCACTTCCAAAACTGTTGAATGCAGTAAAGTGGGGGCAGCACACTGACGTTGCTGTGGTAAGCTTGACTTTTGAATACTCCACTTCACACACTCACCTTTCACTCGCTCACACACACACACAGCTTGTGTCCATCCTGCACGCTTGGAGTCATCTTCCTCCTGAAGAAGCTCTTGAACTGTTGGACTATGCTTATCAAGATCCCTACGTCAGAGAGTATGCAATACGATGCTTAGAAGCCTTGCCGTAAGTGAAATACAGTAATAATGGCATTGAGTCAATGATCATTTCTATGTGTGCACACATTTGTCTCTCTTCAGTGACACTGACCTTTCACAATACTTGCTCCAACTGTGTCAAGTAAGTGAATGAGTTCCTCTATCAGTGTGTGATACTCAATTGTCAGCCTGGTTCAAGTCCTCTTTGTGTCTACTCCTAGTAAAAGCTGTATCTTATATCATGTACAGGCTCTGAAGTATGAGAATCATCTAGACTGTCCATTGGCTCAGTTTCTTCTCAACAGAGCTTGGAAGAACAAGAGAATTGGCCATTATCTCTTCTGGCACTTGAAAGCTGAAGTGGAGTCCCCAGAAGTCACTCAGAGGTTTGGTCTCTTGTTAGAGTCCTACCTTAGAGGAAGTCCCAACCACATAGGAGAGCTACAGAAACAGGTATGTACATCAAAATTCAAATGGTCTAATACTTACAAACAATCCCAAATCTAAAGGAACCCTCCCAATGCCTGCTCAGGCAAGTATCTAATACGTGTGCTCTCCTACATCTTGATTAATTACCAGACTGTAGTGTATTCTTATATATGTGGCTGTGCCTGACTTTTTTTTGTTTTTTTTTTTCTCTCAGGTGGACAGTATGGCCAAGATGAGAAGCATCACTGAGCTACTTCAAACTAGGATTTATAAAGATAGGGTATGTTCCCCTAATGTTGTAGTAAGTATCAGTTATGACCATTGTGGGTAATAGTGAGTAACCATCATTGTTTACAATAACCAATAAGCAACAACAAACACTACTGATTATCCCTAGGATAAGAGAGACAAGGCTCGTGAAGCCATGAGGTCTGTCCTCTCCCAGGCAGCCTATAGACAGGTCATGTGCAACTGTGTCTCTGTTCTCAACCCTAAACTGAGGTAGGATATAATTATTATGTATGGTACGTATGTACATCACTTTTGTGCCACTGTTTCAAACCTCCATAGGCTAGGAGAGATGCGGGTACAAGAGTGTAAATTCTATGACTCTAAAATGCGTCCTTTGCTGTTTGTCTACGACAACCCTGACACTTCTGCTGTGCTTCAGGACATCAGGATTATGTTCAAGAATGGAGATGGTACTATCTCATGCTCTGTGTCCTCTTCCAGTTTATCTCCTCCTATGTGTATGTGTGTGTGTACCTTTCACCTGTAGACCTCCGACAAGACATGCTCACTCTTCAGATCATTACCATCATGGACAACATGTGGCAGCAAGAAGGTCTTGACCTCAGGTGAGTGCAAGTTTAGGTGCATATATGTACTGTACATCAAACACTTTTGGTTCACAACATGTGATCCTATTTTGAAAATTGGACGATAAAGCCTTTAAATATTGCAAAGTGTTACGTATGTGTGACTTGGAAAGTAAAAATATTTCTGTATTTAGATTTTTGTTTTGTTCTGGTTACATTTTCATCACTAGTGTGAGCATTTGTTTGTTTGCTGTAGGCTCCTCCCTTATGGCTGTCTGTCAACTGGCAATCGAGTTGGTTTTGTTGAAATAGTAAGAAAGTCTGAAACAATTGCTAACATCCAGAAGGACAAGTCCAGGACAAGGCTAGGACTGTGGGACAGCCATCTCCTCTACTCCTGGCTCAAGGAAAGGAATCAACCTGAACCACAGTATGTGCATACTAACAGCACACAGCTGTAGAATTTGCACTGTGATAATTTGATTCCTAGATTCTCATCTTATATTGAGTACCAAAAAATATCTTCCTCCTTGCATTTGTCTTAATATAAATTCACCATGTTAAGAGCGTAGAAAAAAGATTTACTGTAGCTTAGTATGTATGGCTGTTTGAGGGGACAATTTTAACTATTATCTTAACTGTGCAGTGCCTTTAACTACACTGTAATACGACTCTTTTCTCCCCCACTGTAGACTCCAGAAAGCTGCTGAAGCCTTCTGTCGTTCCTGTGCTGGCTATTGTGTAGCTACATATGTACTGGGTATAGGAGATCGTCACTCTGATAACATTATGATCACTGAAGGAGGGCAACTATTTCACATCGACTTTGGTCACTTCTTGGGCAACTTTAAAGTGAAGTTTGGAGTAAGGAGAGAAAGGGTGCCTTTTGTGCTAGCACACGACTTTCAAATCATCATTGAAAAACACTTTGGCTTTGACAAGTAAGTTACTTTCACAATTTTACCAGGCAGTTAAGATACTGAAGATATAAGTCCTGTATTTTTCATTCATGATCATGCTATGCTCACTGTGACTCTTGTAGATTTGTCCGTCTGTGTGAAGATGCTTACCTCATATTGCGTCGTAAAGCTGCTCTGTTCATCAATTTGCTGGCCATGATGCTACAGACTGGCATCCCTGAGTTGAGGTCTATTGATGACTTGAACTATGTCAGGTTAGTTGGTGATGTATCTATGCATTATTGTGTATAACTGATATTATGTATTGCGAAAATTCAGTAGCTAGCTTGGCCCTATGGTGTAGCTCAACCTCAAGCGAGAGCCTGTATGCTTGCTTGCTCAGATAAAAACTTCATGTAAGACAGTCTGAGTCCTTTGTAGAGTAAAAAGCCTTCATTAAGCCTTGGCACGTACATGTATGTGTATGCACGTGCAGAGGATTATGGTAGTCATTTTCTGTGTTTGTGTCTATGTCTGTCTGCCTGTCTGTTACTAAATTATATATCTGAAGAACGGTGACACCAGAAGCAATTAAAATAGAAGCTACAAATTGAGATTATCTTGAAACTTTTCCGATAGAATCTTACAACCATTGTAGTTTCTGAGATCTGAGGCTTTTGTGCTTTTCTGCACCCATTGATCAGACTCCATATAGTGTGCGTTATTTAGAAACACAGTTGAGCTTGCCATCAGCAGTGGCATCAGTGAACTTGGCTCAGTTGGCTTAGCTGCTTGGACAGGTATTTAATTGATTGCAAATTAAGCTTAAATACTTTGTAGAACTAGTAGCTTAGTTGTGTGTTGTTTGATTACCGTATAGCTGGAAATTTTCGAGGAATAAAATTTTTGCAGAAAGGTGCTCGCCAAACTTTTCGCGATTTAATTTTCGAGGATCGATCAGCCCCACCCATATATTGCAATACGATCCCAAAAATTTTCGCGGATCGTTGGCGAAAACAGCACAAATTTATACTCCTCGAAAATTTCTAGCTATACGGTAGTGATTTCAGTTCACTGGACTGCATGCCGTAGCTAATGCACTAACTGTGGCCTGACTGCTTCAAGCAAGCTGAATTTCAGCATTGGTCATGCAGTATATAAGTATCAGTATAACTTTAAATCAAGTTTAACTATCATTCAAAGAATTTTGTAAACTAAGTTTTATGAGATTATTATTACTAGACTGGCCACAGCCTTACCATGATTGCTGGTTTTGAATTTCAGCTAGACTGTGCTAGACTGACACCTTGTTGCATAAGTCTCAGTAGTAATGATCTTTTGTACACATGCAAGTTTAGGTATGCGTGCTACAGTTGAGTGTGCTGAGGCTTATGCACCATAGGTGCCTTTATTATGTGAGTAAAAGGTCACAAGAGTGAGGAGAGCCTGGGGATGAATTAAGCTAAAAGTTTTGTAAACTGTTCAATAATTGACAAAAGCCTTCCAAATTTGTTTGAACACACGCACACACACATACTGCGTGCAGAGATGCTCTAGTACTTGGTGTATCTGAGAAAGAAGCAAAAGAACATTTCCACTCCAAGTTGCAAGAAGCACGCAAGAATGCCTTCTCCACTACAATGAACTGGTACATACATGGAATTGCCAAGGACAATCGCCAGTAACAGACACAAGCTTGCATCTATTATAATAGAGTTATTTTTAGTGTTCATGATTCAAAATAATTATTATTGTACTACTGAAACTGTGTGAAAGTAAATCTCTTCTCAAATGTTCTGTCACAGTGTACCTTTGTGTTTTTGTGTCTAATATAAGTGTTTTTCTGTGGTAATTTGGAAGTTTGGAAAACATTCATTATTGTCATTGATGTGTTTCTTTTTGTTGAAGAATTAAACGAGTGTGCTAGCTGTTATTCCTCATCCACCTCAAGACTATGGCATTGTATAAAGCAACGAGTCCATCTGGTTTGAGAATGCCGGTAGAAAAACTTGAATAACTTTCTAAATATCCGACCGATTTCAAGATTCCAACCACTTTCTCTCCTTTGGCTTCCTATAATTATATACTATTTTTGGCCAGTATACATGAATCTCATTATTTCACTTACATGGCCCTAGCTTGGCCCCAGCCCCGGCCCCTCCCTCTTCGAAAAATTAACTATGATGTCAACGGGGAATTTTTGAGCAAGCCAAGGAGCAACTCGGAGCAATTTGGGAACGAGACTGTGTGTACACTGTTCAAAGTGGATCCTGGGTACAACGCTGTTACATTATTAAAAATATGGATTACAGTCAATTAGTTAAGAAACGACCCTCAAGTATCAGTAAGTTGTACATAATTTTAGGCTTTTCTCATGATTTTCTTACCTAACTTGATTTTAATACATGTGTTTAGCAGATTTTGAGTTTGGGCAATTTGGTCACTTACTGTAGCTAGATTATTGGGGGGGGGGGGGGGGNTTGATTTGGATTTCAAATAATTCACGTGAACCTCGTTAGTTGTACTCATAGGATTTACGGTAGTTAAGGTTTGTGCATAATTGTGCATGTAAAGATCACAAGGATTTACTTGGATATTTTCATTGGGTCTATGAGGGTACTCTATCTTACGCACGGTAGTACGTATAGTAGGAATGGGCCGACTGTCCCATAGACACAATACAAAATGTTGATCACTATAAAAAATCTAGTCCAACAAAATTAAACCTTCAAACTTAGTCAGAGGCTCTCAATGACAGATTACCAACTGCATGCAAGGCTTAAAACTCACAAAGAGTTTTCTCAGTACTCGTAGCGAGCGCTTTGTAAACATCCCACAAAATTACCGCCCCCTCCCCCAAAATATTATGTAGGATTAAGTAGGGGTACAATAAGTGCAATCCTCACTACAAGGTCACATTTTCCCAATTCCAAATTAGCAGCAAAGTTTGTCGCCAATCTAGTCACCCCGGGCAAACCTACTATCTAACAAAAGTCAAAAGGTACGCTTCCTCCCCCTCCCCTCCCAAATTTTGAGACAAAGTGTCCTACTACTTATGTAACAGCAAAGATACACCACAAAGTTTACCTTGGTCTGCATCATCAATTGAACTCAAAAATAGCCTCGCTCAGAATAAAGATTTACATTGCACTTCTATTTTAAGCCACATAATTATGTTTCTCTCGCCACAATAATAGTACATAAGTACTTGTACCATGGTTAAGCTGCACATCAAAGGAAAAGCAGCTGATACAATACTCATATACCCTATCCAAACCTTTGAAGTCATACACAACCTAGGGTGTATGAGCCAATACACCCTCTTGTTTGTATAAGTACATCTGAACAAGGTATACCATGGTACAAGCCAGCTGTACTATGGTTTTTCAGGGTGTATGGGTTGTAACCTTCGTGCTGTAGCTAAAATGGAATCCCTCGGGCTTCGCCCTCGTGAATTCCATTATAGCTACAGCCCTCAGGTTACAAATCCCATACACCCTGAAAAACCATAGTACAACTATTACTTGTTCCTATAATTTTTATAGTTCATGAAAAATTTCTGTCTAAACTGGTGAGGCTACCTGTGGCTGCTAAATGGAAAGATCTGGGCCTTCAACTTGGTGTTCCTTCACACAACCTGGATGAAATTCAAGCCAATAATCACAATCTTCCTAATTTCTGTCAGCAATGTTTGAACGATGTGTTTGTTTGGTGGTTCAGCAGTAATGATAGGTCTCAGACGACCTTTATTGCTCTGGCTAAAGCACTTACCACTCTCAATGCAATTGATGCTGGGAAAGAGGTTCTCTGTCCAGTCTATGGTAACTATTATAGTTATTATGTCCACAATTCTTTAAATTTTTGGTAGATTTTGTGAATAAAAGTCTATGGTGTTTTGAGGGTAAAGTAAATCGGGGGAATTCCGTAAGGAATTTTTTGCCGGGTAATTTCGTAAACACACTGAAAAAGATAGTTCCCAATTTTTCCAGTGATAGAGCAAGAATCACCAGCAGTAACTAGCTTCGAGGTTGCCTAAATAGCTGGAAAAGATTTTGTTTGCATCCAGACTCCAAAAAAATATTCTGTTATTCCGGAATCACCCCACACGCAAAATTACCCCGGTTTACCTAAGTATACACTGGGCAACTTTTTTGATCAACTTGGTTGCCAACTAAATCACTGCTGAGTCTTTGGGGTGAGCCTGAGCGAGTGGAGAAAGTGTAATGCATGCACTCACAATAATGGACCAAACCAGAAATAGGTAGGAATCCCCCGTAGGATGCTTCTTCGATTTTGCGTGCACACATGTAAATAGAAATGCTGCAAGTCTAAGGCCATTCAGAATGTTTAAATTTTCTTGCTTTGTAAGAACATAGTCTCGTGCCCAGACCCCACCCTTGCACGCAAGCAAAAGGGGTCTGGTACACTTCGAAGGATTTTTGGGTCTTGCTGACTTAGCATGTCAGAATTTTGACGCACCAATCAGAGATCTTCCATATGACTTTATCATGTGCCACACAGACTCAGCCCACTCAATGATTCCTATTCAGAGCACGCAGCAGCTGCTCACACATTGTTGCTACATTGTTACTAGACAACAAAGCTCTCACGTCAGAGTCAGCGAAATCCCCAAAATCGTTTGAAGTGTACCAGACACATTTTTTCTCGGAAGAGGGTTGGGTATGGGCACAAGACTACGAAGAACATTGAAAAAACAAGAGCTGGACGCAGGCAAAGCAAAAACAGCTACACAGCCAGATCTAGATCATGTTGGAGCAGACTAGCCCACTTAGCGCTTGTGGCCTTGAGTTGTATAGGCTCAGAATCATTTCAATAAGTTTCCCTATAACAATTTAAGAGTAAATAATCATGCATTTATCTACTAATAGTATGGTCCTGTGAGTGAAGATGTTCGCTCAGGCTTGCCCAACAATGTTTCCATCTGACTATAGTATTATAGTACTTGTTGGGGTGAGCCTGAGCGAGCCCCATAGGAACGTCGAAACATTGAGTTAGCCTTATAAACCAGTCCCTCCCCGCTAAGCAATAAGCATAGCAGGGGGGGGGGAACTGGTTTACGGGGCTAATATTGAGCTAGTCTCGTCCCCAGGCCCGCAAAGATCGAAATTTTGTGAAACAAATCTCGAGGCTACTGAGCTGTAGCTGCTAGAATCTGACCTCAGGGGTGGATCCAGGGGGAGGAGGGTTACTGGGTTTGCAACCCCCCCAAACAAGTCAACTGCGTTAGAAATTTTGTACTCACGCTCAGCAAAATTATGTTTCTACTGCTGCTGAAGCTTAGTTTTAATATAGGCAGAAATAAATATATCTAGCGTTTTAACGCCAGCCTCAAAGCCTGGACGGCTACGTGGATACCTACCTCACTGAGAAAATCGCTGCTAACAATGTACTTTGAACTAAATGGGTGTCTCAGTATCCTGAATCTGCCCCTGGAGCTGTGCACTAGGCTATATATAAAATGAACTGTGAACACAGACAAAAAAATAGAGAGGGAGTTCTGCAATTCAGTTCCTGCTTTATAAATATTAGTCAAACCTAGCAGCAAATGCTAAACTTGATCAGCACACTAGCAGTGACCAACCCCAGCCTGCACAAATTTTGCTACTTAATCTGAATTCCCTGACTCTCAGCCAGTTAGCAATGATCGGAAACATTCCAGAATGTCTAATCTCAAAATGTCTAATCCCAAATTGTCGAAATCTAAGCGATAGACTAGTGTGACATGTGAAATGAACAGTACTGATGCAAGGGGTAGTCACTCCCACTCCGCGTACGGTTCCGTTTGCAACAGGGATCAAAATGGAATCAAGAAATCATAGCAGATTTTCAACAATAATCAAGAGATCAAACTTGCTTTGCATGTGATCAAAACTTGATCAAGATCAAGAATGCTGCGACTCATGATTATAACATAATAGATACTGCTGCAATTCCAAAATTGTTTTTTGAAATATGTGTATACTGTAAGAGCAAGCTGGGTTCGTGAACGTGAGAGAGAGTTGGATGGTTCATTGCCAGTCTGGACTAGTGCAGATGACACTGTTGCTCCAGTATACACCTCGCACTAGCATTTAAGTCCTGTTGTAGCCAGTTCCTTCTCGATCTGTAGTTAGTCTTGCATGTGCAACTATACCCAAGGGTCAAATTAAGTTCATTAATCAAGAACTAGTTTTGACTTTGGTCAAAGGATCAAGGACCACTTTTACTGTAGATCAAGCGATCAAGGCGACTTTTAGTGGATCAAACTCTTGATCCCGGTGGCAAACGGAACCATACACAGAGTGGGAGTGACTAGTACCCCTTGTGATGCAATAATAAAGTTAAAATAAAGCTAATTTTAAAAAAACCAAAAATAGCTATAGGTCTAGGGCTAGGTTTAGACATTATGACTCTTAGACATTCTGGGATTAGACACTCTGGGAATGATCACAGTTTGCTCAAGGTCACCCTATTATGTTTTCATCTAACTAAAGTCCATCTGGTTTGAGAATGCTGCTGGAAGTGAAATAATGAGATTCATGCAATACATTTTATATGGGACAAAATAGCTAACTTTTGACTGATAAGGTGTAGGAAGCTGGAAAAGCAACCTAAAGAATGGGAGAATGAGTGCTTTCCAATATAGTGCTTGAATTTCAATATCGATTGAAAGTTATTCAATTTTTTCTACCGGCATTCTCAAACCAGATGGATTTTCTTGCCAATGCCAATGATTGGAAACCAGCAATGTTAATAACATTGACAGAGCAACTTCTTGTTGACAACTTTTGTTGCCAACCAATTAAATTGCTCAAAAAGTTGCCTATACTAGTGTATGGTACCCTTAAATCAGCTATTTTATTATAACTGCAATGGCCATACAGTTACAGATCCAACATCATACTTTTCAGTAAATGTGGACTTCTTGGGAGCTGACAAGTGGCAGGAGATTGGTTGTGCATTGGGTATATCATCAAATGTACTATCAACTATTAGCCAAAAGCATCCAATAGGGTTTAAAAGTGATCAGCGATGTCTCTTGGAAATACTGAAATGGTGGAAAGAAAACCGACCCACTGATGTAAACCTTAAAACCTTTTTGAAGGCTCTTCATGAAGCTGATGCACATTATGAGGAAATGGAAATGAAGGAAATTCATTACGGTAATAATTACTGAGAATAGTAGTAATAATAATTATACGCCATGCATGGCAGCCTGTATGCTAGGAGCACTACTAATCAATTAAAAATCAATTATACTAGAAAGGTATAAGTGAGAGTTTAGCACAACCCAAAATCTTCTGGTAATTAAGCTTCAGACAACTCCGAGCTAGTCTTGCAGGCCAGATCTCTGCAGTCTACAATATGACCACGGGAAGTACATATGTATACATTATTTTTTTTTCCTTGAAATTGCCGTTTGTACAGTGCAATAGGGAGTTGCCCTACACATGGGCAGCTGGAAATAAGTAGCTAGGTGCTTGACTTATTCTATTTAAACATCACACTAGTTTTAGCTGGTCCAGTTCTGAGTATGAGCTAGTAAGACAAAAAAAGTTGCATACTAAAGCTGTTTTGATGGCTACAGTAACTTTGAAAATGGTTCAAATTAGTACTGGGCATACCCCATACTATTACTTTTCTGACTACATCATCTAAAACTGTAAGTAATATCTAGATGCAACAAATCTATAGCTATAGAGTATGAATGAAATAATTATAGCTTACACAAAAACAGGAAAACAATACACTGTAAACATGAAGCATTTACTTTGTCCAGGAAGGATCCATAGAGCTCAAACTGGTATATATATATGTAGCCTATACTTGTTCAACAACATACTAAAGTTTTTACTGTAATCGCTTTAGTTGTAAAGAAAAGGCAGCCATCTTTGTTAGGGATATTTCAAGGCTTCACAAAAAATTAATGATGTTCATAAATGGTTCAAATCAGTACTCAATGGCAGTAGTTTGGCCACATGAGATAACAATATTCATAGACCACAAGGCATCATTGTGACATGCTTCTGCTATGAATATTACATAGTCTTCTACACGCTTCCGTTTGTCCAAGAAATTAGGAATTGTATTGTAGACTGTCTGGGATGCAGAAAAAGGATCCCTGACATCTAATACTGACAATAGTACACTTTGAATGGAATGTGGTATAGGTGATCTTATTCTGCTGATTCTTTAGGTTTTACCATGAATATTACAGCTAGGGTAAGCTATAATATCCATAGTTTCACAAAAGTAGAAACATAGTACACAACAAAAGTTGCTAACCAAGAATTAAAATCACTGCCGGGGTGGATTGGGATCAGCCCAGTGTCTGCATGGATATATTTCTATTATATCACATATCATGACACTGTCAGGGTGTACAGTAGCCTGAAATTTCCAACTGTGTTATATAGAGGAAAATGGGATGGGCCCCAGGTGGGTTATTTGAATGTCTAGAGCTGGAAAGTCCATTTCCATGGCAAGTCAGAAAACATTGTTGAATGTTTTCGTACATAGTTATTAACCCTCAGCGTGTGAAACACGCCGAAAGGGTTATAGTAGTCGTTTTTTCCGTGTGTGTGTGTGTGTGTGTGTGTGTGTGTGTGTGTGTGTGTGTGTGTTCACTCTTAATCTGAAGAACAGCAAGTCTACTCTGAAAATTAAGGACATAAGCATGGAGTACTGATGTTCATCTAAAAAAAATATGTGTATCAGAAGCTAAAAGCTTATAGTTCTTGAGCTATGCCAGGATTTTCAGTCCGAGCCATCGCTCGGGCGGCCATTTTGGCTATGTGGCCCCACCCACTATAGCACTACGTACGTATACGTAATATGTACTATAACGAGAGTTGCCTGATCGTGCGCTAGCTGCACCTCGCTAGAACACTGGAAGTCTGAGATAGCGACACTGACTCTAGTATAAATGCTTAGACGTAACAGAGTATTTCTAGTCCAAGCGCTTGTGTTTTGCAAACTCTGCAGCAAGATAGCTTGTGATAATATTATGATCGCGACGTTGCCTAAGTAGCCACGCCCATGCACAGTACAGCATTGCCAGCCTCGATGTTATACAGCTGCAGTAAAGTGTATTTTACATGAGATTGCAATGCTGACAGTATACGTACAATCATGCCTCGATATCCTTCCTCATTGCCTCATTATAATGCATGCAATAATAATTGTATATACGCCGAGGGTTGTGCACCATGCATATGGTGCCTTTCATTACTGTAGTTCTTAGACTACTGAATTGACTAACTTAAAGACTAAGTTATTGATTTATACCGTGTACTGAATGAGCATGCATGCACAGACTCGATAATATTCGTGAACATGTATCTATGACTAAATAATTGCCATTCCTTACCAGTGGCGGATCCAGAGGGGGGTCTGTGGGGTCCGTGGACCCCCCCTTTCAGCTGAGACCTCGCATCATAATTAACCCTCGGCGTGTGAAACACGCCGAAAGGGTTATACTGTAGTAGTCGTTTTTTCCGTGTGTGTGTGTGTGTGTGTGTATGTTCACTCTTAATCTGAAGAACAGCAAGTCTACTCTGAAAATTAAGGACATAAGCATGGAGTACTGATGTTCATCTAAAAAAAATATGTGTATCAGAAGCTAAAAGCTTATAGTTCTTGAGCTATGCCAGGATTTTCAGTCCGAGCCATCGCTCGGGCGGCCATTTTGGCTATGTGGCCCCACCCCCTAGCACTACGTATACGTATAGCGAGCTAACGAGAGTTGCCTGATCGTGCGTGCGCTAGCTGCACCTCGATCGCTAGAACACTGGAAATCTGAGATAGCGACACTGTCTCTAGTATAAATGTTTAGACGTAACAGAGTATTTCTAGTCCAAACGCTTGTGATAATATTATGATCGCGACGTTGCCTAAGTAGCCACGCCCATGCAACTGTACAGTCTGCATTGCCAGCCTGGATGTTATACAGCTGCAGTAAAGTATAGAAAGTGTGGTTTACATGACATTGCGATGCTGATGGTATACGTATAATCATGCACGATAGCCTTCTCAGAGTCATGCAATGCCTAATTAACGCATTGCTGCAATAAATATAGTATTGTATAGACAGTGTGTATTACAGCGTATATACGCCAAGGGTTGTGCACCATGCATATGGTGCCTTTCATTAACTGTGGGAATGAGAAAGGTGCTTGCTGGAACCCCCCTTTCAACTTCAAAATAACAAAAACAACTTAAAATCTCATTGAAAACCAGTCTTTTGTGAAAGATAATATAGTTTCTGTCTCTTTCTCGCTGTTTTTTCGCCATTCAGGCCTTATTCTGGTAAAATTTTAGCTGCACGCACGCTAAAGGGGCGGGGCTATACGACCAGAAGTGGGCGTGACCAAGCAGAAATTTTTCGCGCGCATTCAGTTGAACCCCCCTTTTCAAAATCTTAGATCCACCACTGCTTACTATCATAAATCAGGGAGCATTATACACTCACTGTATTACAATTGATTACAAGTACAAAAAACCATTAGAAATATGTAATGCAAACATAGGAATGGCTAAATCGTAAAAAAATGAGCAAACAAGATAGGAATGATTGCCAAGCGCTCAGTTTTTGCAGAGTTATTCGCGTGAATATTTGTATTGTGCTAATGGGCCATCCGTGCCATTCCTATGTACCCAGTACTACCGTATACTGGGAATAAATTATTATGCTTTGAGCTCTCATAAGTATTGCATGTGGTACTGTCAGGATGAGTGCATGGGAACTGCATGCACCTGAGCTTTTAAGCGCCTGGTAATCAAGTGAAGTTTGGTTGTTGTCATAATATATAAATTGTTTTATTTAGACCCTTATTGGTTAGTGTTCCTAATTTGCATATCCAGTAATATTCTCTCTGTTTTAACCATGTGATTTTCTTTGTCCAGATGAGTATAGGTGCCATTTCTAGGATTTGGAATTTTGTTCCGTTTGTTTGTGGTTACTATTTTGTAGGTGTACCTAAGCCTGAGCTGTTTGATTGCAAATACTCAATATTGGTCTAGTTGACATTCCAACATATTATACTGTGCTTTACAATCTTTGTGCGTACAATTATGCAAGTGGCTAGGTAGATGATATTTTTTGTGTCTCAGTTGTATTTTTCATATAGGCGGGACAGACAATGGTCATGGGTGTTTGGGTTCTTATTGAGTGTTAGTTGATTATATAGGATTTTACAAGTAAAACAGTTCTATTTACATCTGTCAATGCACAGGGTTGTTGTATATAGTTATTTAGTTTCTGTTGGAACAGATTTTGGGGATATTTGTCATCAATGGTGATGGGATTAGTGGGGTTGTCTATTTGATTTACCTCTGTTTCTAGGTCTTTTAACAATGGGACTAGTTTAGCTAGTTTAGTTTCTTATAGTGATTTGTTTCCTCTAGTTACTACTAGGGGGGAGATTTGTTTCAGGGTTTTGTCATCCTTAATTAGTTTTCATTATTTTCTGATTATGTTTTAATTCGTTTTTTGTCGTTGTTGTATGAAGTAACTAAGAATGCTTTTTATGGGCAAAGTACAAAGTAACAATAGCCCTAAAAATACATAGGGAGATCTAGAGGCATGCTCTCCCAGAAAGTTTAGTTGCATACCTTGGTAAATATTATGCAGGTAACTACCCATTTTCAATTTTGATGCCTTTTAATCAAAATTATTGTATGGCCATTTTACCAAAATTTTGATTTAGCAAAAATTTCTCAATAATTATAATATGATATAATTATATCCATTGACATTATATGCTACTACAATTAAATTCCTATAGGACCTGATGTTTCTTCAGCAAAGCCTAAACTTCCAGAGTGTATTGTAAGATACAGTGAGTACTTAAGAGAGAAGTACCTAGCTCAACCAGTGCTCCCTGACTCAGACTGGCCCCCCTCTCTGGGAGGTCAGTTCATACGACTAGCTCTGATACCTCGTGAACGTGGAGTGTATGCTAACAAATATGACTCCATTGTTAGGGTACAAAGAGATTATGTGCGTGGAAATGTGGATAAGATATTAGCAGGTAGAAATCATGAAAAACAAGAAACTCAAATTGAAATGGTTTTAAAATTGGCTCAGTGTGTAGCTGGTAAAGTAATACCACTTCGTGTTCTAATTGATGGAGCACCAGGAGTTGGGAAAACCACTCTTAGTCGTAAGTTCACTCTAGACTGGGCAAGTGGTGTGCTTCTTCAGGAATATGATCTAGTTGTCTTGCTTCATTTACGAGATAAAGCTGTGTCTCAGGCCAGTTGTATTGATGGCTTTTTCTATCATGATGACCCTGATTTACAGCAATCTGTAGTGAGATATGTCCAAAAAACAAGTGGAAAGCGTGTCCTGTTGATATTTGATGGTTTTGATGAGCTGAGTATGGCAGAGAGATCACGTGGTTCATTTTTCATTAATATTATTGAAGGTAATATACTATCTAAATGCTCTGTGGTTGTAACGTCACGACCATATGCATCAGTTGGGTTACAAGAACTATCGTCCATTAATCGTCACATTGAAGTTTTGGGATTTACAGAAAAAATGATTAAAGAATGTATTATGAAGACAATAAAGGATAATCCACAAAAAGCAAAAGAGCTTTGTACTCAACTCCATGAACGCCTAGATATCATGTCCCTCTGCTATATCCCTCTTAATTGTGCAATCATGCTTTTTGTCTACCAGCAAGAGAACTTCGTCCTGCCCAAAACACTTACTGAGCTGTATAACATATTTGCATTACATGCTATCAAGCGTCATACCCGGAATCTTTTCGGAGAAACTTTGGCTAGAAGAATAAGAAGCATAAATAAGCTTCCAACAAATATTAAATTTCCTTTTTCTGTTCTGTGTAAAATAGCCTATGATAGTCTGATTAAAGACCAGCTAGTATTTCATGAAGAAGATATTGAAGAAGCATTTCCAGACATCGGTGACCTAGACATTGAAAAACAAACATTAGCTTTAATGACTGTGGCTAAAAGCTACAGTAGCAGAGGAAGAGAGGTGACTTGTAACTTTCTTCACCTCACGATTCAAGAATTTCTTGCTGCCAAGTGGGCAGTTACTAACCTTTCTGCTGCAGAAAAATGCAACTTAATAAGGCAGAATATTACAAATGATAGACTCCGAATGATGTTGCTATTTGTTGCTGGAATTGCAAAACATGATTTTCCAAATTTAGATGAAGTCTTTGCTCACCAAGAATTAGCTTTGACTACATGTCCTCCAAACCACGCTTTTCTGCTGCTATGCCACTTTGTTTATGAATCAGAGAGCAACACACCCTCTGTGCATTTAACTAACTTAATAAAAGAGCATGATTTTATAATTGAATTGTCCCATGACAAATTAAATCAGTTTGAATTCTTAGTAGTACTCAGCTTTTTGGCAAAAAGTGAGAATCAATGGAATCTGCTGAAGATAAAGTGTAAAGAGCAGCAGCTTAAAATGTTTTATGAGGGCAAACACCGTGTTTGTACATGTGCTAGAGAGGTTGAAATAGTGTTTGATGGTAAATGCTATGCTGAGCTATTACATTTCCTTCGTTTAGAAGTAACTTTAAAGTTTCCTAATATAAAGGTCATCATTACTACCATCTTTGTTGAGCCTGATTCCATTTCGACATTAATGCAGATGATTAGTATTCCCAATGTGTCTCATCTGTCATTTCTTTCTGTAATATATACTCAAGTTACAGAACATTCAGAAATCAAAACACAGCCTACAAAAACATTGTGTATTTCATCCGACAACTGCACTGACACTCAATTCTGTGCAGTGATGAATTCTTTCCTTGGAAGTAGCATTGACTTGGATATTCTGAAACTGAAGTGCTCAGACAATGATCTAAAACTTACCCTCCGGGTAGCACAAACCAAACTCGTTTGGAACACAAGTGTACGAGAAATTGAAATAGAATATAAAGGTGTTGATTTTGTGATGCTAAAGAATACACTAGAAAAAATTTGTGAACCTCTCAAAGCTAGAATCAGAGTAACACTTCCCTGGAAGCCTAGTGACACTATGTCAATCGAGCAATTGCTTTCTACGATTTTGCCAGTAGAAATATCAAGTCTTTCCCTAAAATTTCTGTCAGTGAACTACAAATCTGTTCAAACTAGAGGTTCTCAGCAAATCAGAGAAATTGAGCTATCATATGACATTGCCTCTACAAAACAATCTTTCTGGAATAAATTTGGTTTGGCCCCCAGGTCTGAAAACAAGGCTTCAGTTTTCCTGACTCCTAAGCAATTCTCTGTAGTTATCAATTTTGTATTTAAACGTGGCTATTTCTGGGATCTTCTTAAATTGAAGTGCAATGATGATGGTCTTAATCTAGTTAGTGAAGCATGCAGCTGCAGTCAGGTGACCCTAGTCAAGGAGTTGAATCTTGAATATCGTGGTGTAGATTGTCGGGTGTTGCTGGCTTTTCTTCAAAAAGTACCACAAATTCAGAATATTGAAATTAAAATAACAAAATCACATTCATCCATTACTTCAATGGGATTTTTTTCAACACTAGTAGAGTCACTGCCAAATATTTCAAAATTGTCAAGTTTTACCATTACTTCTGAAGATATTGAAATCATTCCAACTTGCAGTTCTGCCTTTTGTGATTGTCATCATATTATTGAGAATGTGCATACCAATATGTATTTAAAAGAACTGCATATAATTTTTCACAGTAAGTTTTTGGACAATCTCAAAAATTTGCTTACCAGAAACTGTGCTCTTCAGGTTTTAGAGATTTTTGTCATACCGTCTGATATATGCAGTGATGAACAAATCAAGAAGCTGATTAAAGACCTAGAGAACCCACTTTCAGTCAATAAGACGCTTGTTGAATTCACAATTAGTTGGAGTGGTGGTTCTGTTTCATTTGAAAGAGATCCAGTAACATTAAATTTAGCTATTTCAAAGGATGCTGACAGATATAGAATGGTTCCAGAGGGAATTGATCAAGTTCCACAATCACCTGGTGAAATATGTACTGCAATCATCACTCCTCCACTCCTTGCACTTCCTGAAAACGTGCCTGATCCATTGCAAGTATCATATGAAGCTTCACATTCCCCACTACTTACTCAAGAATTTGAAGTGGAGTCTTCCCTTTCAAACTCTATGCACAAATTTCTGTAACACATCCACCAAAAAATCACAAATTACACATTGTCATAATTGTACTCCTTGGTAAAATTTTAATTAGCTGCATGTTTGTTTGTTTGTTTGTTTGTTTTCGTTTTGTTTTTGTTTTGTTTAATGGTTTGAAATACCACAGTTTAATTTTTCTCAGCCCTCCTCCCTCGACCTTTCTCTCTAATTATGGCAACCAGGTAAGTTGGGTTAAGTGGGTTGTCAGAACATATTAAGTTTATACACTTCTACTTGTAGCTTCATTCCCCGACTATGGGACAGCCATCTCCTCTACTCCTGGCTCAAGGAAAGGAACCAATGCAACCATGTAGAACCACAGTATGTGCATGCTAACAGCACACAGCTGTAAATGATAGCTTCATTCCCAGATTGTCGTCTTCTCAAATGTTGAGTATCAAAAAATATCTTCCTCCTTGCATTTGTCTTGGTATAAATTCACCATGGATGTTGAAAGCATGGAAACAATATTTACTGTAGCTTAATATGTATGACTGTTTGAGGGGCCAATTTAACTATTGTGTTAACAGCTGCAGTGTCTTCTAACTTCACTGTAATACGACTCTTTTCTCCCTCACTGTAGACTCCAGAAAGCTGCTGAAGCCTTCTGTCGTTCCTGTGCTGGCTATTGTGTAGCTACATGTACTTGGTATAGGAGATCGTCACTCTGATAGCATTATGATCACTGAAGGAGGGCAACTATTTCACATCGACTTTGGTCACTTCTTGGGCAACTTTAAAGTGAACTTTTGAGTAAGGAGAGAAAGGGTGCCTTTTGTGCTAGCACACGACTTTCAAATCATCATTGAAAAACACTTTGGCTTTGACAAGTAAGTTACTTTCACAATTTTACCAGGCAGTTAAGATCCTGAAGATATAAATCCTGTATTTTTCATTCATGATGCTATGCTCACTGTGACTCTTGTAGATTTGTCCGTCTGTGTGAAGATGCTTACCTCATATTGCGTCGTAAAGCTGCTCTGTTCATCAATTTGCTGGCCATGATGCTACAGACTGGCATCCCTGAATTGAGGTCTATAGATTGAGGACTTGAACTTAGATGTCAGGTTAGTTTGTGATGCACTTCTACAATGCATATACATTATTGTAATGTATTGTGAAACTTCAGCAATACATCAAGATAACCACTAGTACCAACTTGCAAGGCATAAGCCATAGCTCAGCCTCAAGCAAAAGTGTAGCTACTTGTTTGCTCCGATAGAATCCTCACATTAGATGTGCTAAACAAAAAGAGAGACTGACATGACAACTTGAGTCCTTGTAGACAGTTATAACAATTGCACTGTACCTTGTCCCTTTTCATCATGTGACAATACTGAAATAAGAACCTTTCAAAAAGGTACCCGTTTACTGTACCAAATGCTCTTAGATTGGAATCAAATCTTCATTTTTGTGAGTGAAAGGTCACAGGAGAGAGAAGAGCCTGGGAATGAAGCTAAGTTTTGTATACTGAACGAATAATGGACAAAAAGGCTTCCCAAAGTTTTTGATTTTTTATTACAGACAAACACACATTCATACACACACACGTGCACNCACACACACACACACACACACACACACACACACACACACACACACACACACACACACACACACACACACACACACACACACACACACACACACACCGCATGCAGAGATGCTCTTGTGTTAGGTGTATCTGAGAAAGAAGCAAAAGAACATTTCCACTCCAAGTTGCAAGAAGCACGCAAGAATGCCTTCTCCACCACAATGAACTGGTACATACATGGAATTGCCAAGGACAATCGCCAGTAACAGACACAAGCTTGCATCTATTATAATAGAGTTATTTTTAGTTGTCGTGATTCATATTAATTACCAAAACTGTGTGAAGTAAGTCGTTCTGTTGATATTGTGTTTCTCTCTATTTGCAATTGTGTGTGCTCAATTAAGAATTAGACAATTAATTTTAGTGTGCATGTACCTCGAGACTACTAAAATTGCATTACGTACCAGAAATGCATGCATCACAGATCATGCATCATGCATGAGTAAGAATATGGAATGAGTAATGATGTAAGGGGGATTTTGCCTTGATTAATAAATTTAATTATTGTGCTAGCTTCATAAAGCCATAGATAATTAACCTCACTATGATAAAGCATTTATTTTGGCAACAGCAGAGCTGCGCAGCACTAGCATTCAGTGTTCAGGGCTGATTTTACAGGTTTAATTAATTAAGCTAAAACTGCATGGCGAGGAACCTCCATGCAGCTAACAAGATGTACAGACTAGCAGTGTCTCTTTCTCTACTACTACTACTGTTGTCTGGTGACGTTGAGACGAATCCTGGACCTAGAAATAAAAGTAAGTAGAACTAGAATTACTTTTGACGTCTGAGTCATACTTTGTGTGTTTACTCTTGTTATTGCTGCTGTATGGTAGTTCCCAGGTGCTTCTTATCTGAGTTGGTAAGGCTACCTCTGGCAGCAAAATGGAAAGAGCTAGGCATTCATCTTGGTGTTCCAGAACACAAGCTTGATGAGATTCAATTGAACAACCAAAACAACCCCAATTTTGCTCAGCAATGTTAGACTGATATGTTTATTTGGTGGTTGAACAATTCCAGAGAGATGACATTTGCTGCGCTGGCCAAAGCACTTCACATTCTAGGAGCTTTTGATGCTGTAAAGAAAACACTCTGTCCAGCCCATGCAGGTAAGCTATTAGTTGCATCCATGACACTGCATGTGTGTTTGGCTAAGTAATCATAAATCGCTGCAGCCTTCTGCTTCAAAGGTGACTAGTGGTGTGCCACCTGACTTCCAACCTCCAATCAGGGCATGTATTATGCTAGTGGTGTTATAGCACTAACTTCAGCATTTACATGATCGAGTCTCATGTGCAAGCCTAAAATATTATAGATTTGAATTTGTAAAATTTTTTTCATTATTGCATGCAAGGATGTATTATCTGTATATAGCATCTACACAATAGTATCACTATAATAATCATGCCACTCTCTTATCTTTAACCCGAACAAATTACAGCTGGTTATCATGTGATTCTAAGTCGCCATCTCCAGTGTTTTTATTTAATGCATTATAGCAACTAATTATCTTACCTTATTGGAGTGGTTGGTATGTGGCGAGTTTTTATGGTATCTACATACCCTCGTTCCCAGGCTCCCCCCTCTAAAGCCCATCATACACTATGCAACATTTTCATGCAACATTGATGCAACTTGCATGCAACAATGTTGCACTGTGTATGTTGGTTTTGATTATGTAATATTATCTTCAAATGTTTCATGCAACATGTTGCATGAAGTTGAAGGCCTTTCTACTTCGTGCAACACCTTGCAACATGTTGCATGCAATAGTTTTTGGCAACATACACTGTGCAACATATTGCATGCAATGTGTTGCATGCAATAATGTTGCACAGTGTATGATGGCCTTTAGTACAGAAGTGCTTTTTTGCAGGAAAAAAAAAAAAAAAGCTAAGGGAGGTGCCTGGGATCAGAGCTAGTATCTACAGATGTATACGTATGTCAACAGTAAAATGTAGGTGGCATTTATGATATGGTCATTATACCTGTGTACTGATGTTAATGACATGCAACTGTAGCTCCTGCTCAGAATCTCAGTGGCATGGAACACAGAGATTAGAGAGAGAGAGAAAGATAGCAAAAACAATTATTATAAAGGTCTTTAGTAGCATGCTTATAAGTTCTGTCTCTATCCTGCCTATGCTCTAAGCATTCTTCCCTTTTATTTTTTGCCGTATTATGTGTTGCACCTTAGAATGCATATCGAAGGAACACATGCATTGTATTTAGAGACAAAAATACTCAAGATGCTCAACTTGAAGATGATGTAGTACTTTACACATGTTAGTATATTATGTATAATATTATATACTTAATAGAGACTTCCTCAGACATCAAATTTTTTGTGCAACACAAAAAGCATTTTTTTTAAGATTGCTAAGTGGAAACAGTATATAGCAATATTGCAACCTGATCTATTGTTTTGATTGTGTGGTAATTAAATCCCCAGGTTCTCTCCCACCCATTCATAGTAAGATCACCTCCATGTGATTGTCTGTACAGTATATAGTCATGATAATATGCTTTATAATTATACTATTTATATAGCTAATATGCCTGCTTCTTCTGTATCAATTATTTTATCAGACTGCTGAAGTGAGTTCTGTATCAATTATTTTATCAGACTGCTCAAGTGAGTCAGTGTCTGCATGGCATTGTTAGACTCTACCTAGGAAGCTAGGGGTCACACTAATAGTAGAGCTTTAATGTTTGTACAATGTCTAAAAATAGAATTTTACCATAAAATTAAAATCTTGAAAAAGCTCAGCCTGTCACTTTTCAAATGCAATTGTGCTAACAAACACTAATATTCCTAAAAGAAAAAACAACACTATACGTACTCAATCTTTTAATACAAAAAGCAGACAAGATACAAACACCACTTTACATAAACAAACCTGCATGGTGCTGCTTTCACACTAATGATACCAATAATTTTTGCAAAAAAAAACAAGCTATGGCTTGTAATTAGTTCAGGTAGTCTCAATGCAAAGCTACTGGTATGGTGGTAGTGGTATATATATGCGTGTGCATGACATTTATCTGGTTCAAAATACAGTGTACTTAATGATTCTCTGAAAATACTAAACAATCTGCATGAGATATAAAAAATTAGGTGCTGCCACTATAAAGCAACAGTTACTAACAGTCAAACACTCAAACTTATATAATATTATGATGTGTACACATGTGTGAGAGTGTGTGTTGTTGTTGTTGTTGTTGTTGTTGAGGCCTAGTCTGATGTGCGTGAGGAGGGCCCTGATCTTAATATTCTTTATGCTGAAATAATTATTCATTAACTGATTTGTGACTGAAGCTGATACACTAAATTTCTGAGATATAAACAGAACAGACACACAGACGGACAAACTATGACTATGACAACACAAAATACTAACCGAATTAATGCACCGTGGTAAAAGAATTGAAACAAGCTTCGATGACTTCCATCCTCAGCTTCTCAATCCCCTCAGATTCTTTCAACTCAAGTTTTGACCAGCCACTGCTCTTCTTCACTTGTGATGCTCTCCTCACGATGTATTCGATGCATAATTTCTTGAGGTCTTTCCCACTGTGTGCATCAGCAAGAATGAGAACATCAACCACGTTGTCATCAGAAAGGTTTTTAGCTAGAATTGCTTCACACGCTGTATGCAACTTCTCTAGCTCATACTCATCAGCAACGGAATAAAGATTCAGTACAAAGGTTCCATTATCAGGCTTCACTTGTCCTGTATACATGTACTTCAAAACTGCTTCAAGAATTTCTGGTGAAACGTCACTCAGTTCTACTCGATCTCCAGACTGCTCCCAGCGCTGCTCAAAACGGGTCTTAAAGAATGGGGATTGGGAGGCTAAGACGACTCTGTGTACTTTGAACTCTTTCTCTCTGGTAACTAAAGTTACATCAGTGAGTAACCCTTTCTGACGAGCGTCTTCTAAGCTTTGACCAAGGTTATGTTCAGGAGCAGATATCATAGTAGTTTGAGCAGGTGGTTTGGCTACTAAAGCATTACCATTGTGCTGTGGTTTGTCTAAGTTGTAAACATGAAGGCAACAGTTGATTTTGACTGAAGAATAACCATCAATATCCAGCGGCACTCTAAAAAGTTTTTCATTGGACAGGAACTTACGACATGAATAATATAGGCCTAGATTTTGCAGTTCAGAACTGTTCCAATAGCCATCGTCATCTCTAAATACAGGTCTACATGGTGTAGTCACTCTAACTACAGCAGTTGTCCAGCAGGATCTCCACTCGTCACCACAGGATTTAAGATATATTTTCACTCCCATGTAATCCACATACTCTTTCAGTCTATCCAATTGACTACTTTGAAACACCTCCATTTGCCAGCGGGTTTCTGGCTTAAATCTTTCAGGTGAACAAAATTCTGGACTTTTGAGGCATTGCTTAGCTCGTAGGAACTGAAACATATGACAAACATCCCACTCATAGCTGAATTTGTAGTTGTCAAATGAAGTATTCACAGTAGCCATTTCTTCTGACAGTGTTGCACAATAAATTTGTGCGTTATTTGGAACATTTTGGTCAGATCATGGATTCTGCTACATGTCACAGTACCCATGGTACAATCTTCTGTGATTGTACGGGCTACCCTATCTTATGCAGCAGTGAAAAGGCTTTGGAATGGTTCAATAAAGGAGTGTGTATTCGTGTGACACAAACAGGTGCCTCATTGCCTCATCTACAGAAGGCTGTGGAAGAGGACAATTCACTGGTGCTGGCTCACTGTGTAATGGTATGTAGCAAACAGATTGAAGAGTGTAATAATTCTATGTTTGATTGACAGTATTAGTCATAGGTTATCCTTTTGTAAATGAAGGGGTGGCAATTCCCATAGGCACTTACTTGGAGCCGCAACCATAGTCAAGATATCTTGACTAGTTAAACTAGCCGTCTTGACCCTTGACCAAGCTGAATTTTGGTCTACTTGACCCTTGACCGTTGTTGTATGTGACTTTTGACCTGCATTATTGTCGAGTATCTGATAGCTGTCAAGATGAACTACAGTGATTATTAAAAGCAGTGTTTTTTGTTTGTGTGCTTTTTATGCTTTATTATTAGCAGAGTAAAAAAAATATGGAATTCGACAGAGTGTACTCAAGGAACTCTTCAAGACTTTGTGCGTGTGGCACACATGAAATTATTACATGTAACCAGTGTAGTGGCAGGGTTTAATTGATAAAACCATACCTTCTTTCATCATAGTTGATGGCTTTGCAAAAGAACTTGACCCAAGAAAAAATCATCTTGACTCCTTGATCAGTGCTGAAATCTCAGTTTGACTTTTGACTGTCATCTTGACTGCCGTCGCGGCTCCAAGTACAGTGTCTACGGGAGTTGCCACCCCTTGTAAATCTTTTTTTTATTTTTTCCCATCTGTTCTGTAGGGAATTCACATGCTATTGGACTTGAATGGTCCACACGACCCAAAAGGTTTGGAGTAACACATGCAGTTTCTCAGCCATTCTCCCCCCACCCCACCTTTCTCTATGACAAATAGGCAGAGATTGGTAGCTAGTGGTTGGAAAGGCTGGAAATGTGGTTTGTAATTATTGATTCCTTCATGCACAACATTACAGTTGCATCTCATCTTGATGCTATTAAACAAGTGGTCTCTAGTAGTGGTAGTCAACTCACCAGAAGGGAACTTGCATACATTAAAGCCCTCAAAGCTTATGCTTCAGGCTCTCTGTTCAACTTTGCTGAAGAATTAGTGAGTATGCTATATGATTACCCACTGGGTAAGTGACATCTGGATAGTATTGTTCAGAACTTCCAGTGTATAATACTTGATACCAGATTCACATACTTAATACTTACCTTCCTATAGATACCCTTGCTGTAAGCCTGGCATGGGCAGCACAAAATCTTTGTGGAGAGTTTGAACGTGAAAGAGACATGATAGCCAGAGCCCTTCCATTCTGGAGTGATGACATGCAGTTTTATCCCAACATGTTGGCCTTGTGAGTGGTTCCTATAGTGGTCAATCCATTGTTCTAGTTCTATCTCTCTATAGCTATGCTTTTGCTCTCGAGGAGTGTTTTGAGAGAGATCTTGCTGAACAAATGGCCAGAAAAGCTTTAGCAATGAACAAAAGAACACCTCAAGCAACCCATGCTCTAGGTATGTTGATCTATGTCTTAAATATTATTGCTCCATTCATTACACACTGTTTCTGCTAGTGCATGTTATTGAAGAGGCCCATGACCCTGCCATGGGTGTTGAGTTCCTAACGTCTACCCGACAAGACTGGACTGGTTCACTACAAGGGCACCTATCATGGCATCTCACTCTCTATTACCTTGGTGAGCATGAAAACTATAATAGCTTTGTACCATAAAATTAATTGAAAAGTTGTCATGTAAAAAAATTCGAATGGTACATATACATTAAGATTTTATGTAGTTGTTATTATTATGTTGCTGTTGCTTGTAACAGTTTGTTATAGATGTACATGTTTGTAAGCACACTTCTCTTGGTTCAGATCTTGGTGACTTGGAGTCCATGTTTCAAGAGTTTGATGATGAATTAGCGAAGCGAGCAAAAGCTGACAACCTCCTTGGGTTGATAGATTCCTCATCGTTGCTATGGCGACTCAACTGCCTTGGTATTGAGTGTGGCGAGGAGAGGTGGCAGATAGTGCTGGATGGAATGTCTCAACACATCAACAATGATGTACACCGGTCTGCAAGGTGAAGTAAAGGCCATCTACGGTGCAATTTCCGAGTTTTGACTGGTTTTTCTGTTTAAATTTTAGATTTGATAAGCACATGATGATGGTCTTAGCTCATGGCAAGGTAACGGAGCATCCAGCTAGGTTAACACTTGCTGAAGGGATGCTCAAGGTATAACAGTGAGTTAGAGAAACTCACATGATACATATGAGTGTGTCTGCCTTCAGGTGATGGAGAAGTATACACAGACACAAGGCCTTCCTTGCTGTAATGAGATCAAGAAGGTATTATACTGATTGCGACCCATAACATTTTCATTAATGTACTTATTGTTGGTTTTTCTGCAGTTGGGTGTACCAGTTTGTAATGCATTACTAGCTTACAGCAAAGAAAGATATGATGAGGTATGAAAATTTAATGTGGTGTCTTCTGTTCTGTCACGTCTGTGAAGCACTTTCATTAATATAGTAGTAATTATTATTATTATACAGGTTCTTCAGCTGATGCTTCCACTACGCTATGATTTCATTAGTTTTGGTGGCAGCTATGCTCAAAGACAGGTCTTGAACTTGACTATGATCAAAGCAGCTATGAACGCTAAGAAATTGAAGTTAGCACTGCAACTTGTTTCAGAACTCAAGGTACATTAATTTATTGTGGGGAAATACACCATCAGAATCTGAAAACATTTTTGTGAATAATGGTGACTTTTTTGAATTGAATTGAATTTTATCCAAATTGGAAAGGGTGTACAGAAGGTAAAGTCAACCTATGGTGGGTACTCCCCTACGCAGAAGTGAATAGTAGCTGCCTGTTACTCCATATCACCTCTGTACTGTATGAAAGTGATTTATAGCTCCCTTCACTCTCTCTCTGTTATGAAAATTAATGTCATCATCATCATTGTTGTTTCTTTCACATATATACACACATACATCTATTCTTTCTTCTTTTTTTCAGTGCCAAAAGCCTCATAGTAAACTATTAGAGAAGTTCTATCAAGAGCTAAAGTTTGCTGTTATTAAATAGCTACACATTAATTTATTTTTGTTTGTTCATTGTTTGTCAGTTATGTACAGTGGAAAATGAATGCGTAAAAAAATTGCCCCAGCGTTTCTCTAATTATGCGATCGCGACTAAACGAAATTTTGAAATTGAATTTTGTTTGTTTGATCAACATCGAACCAAAACAGTCAAACCAGTGAAAGATGCCTATAACTGGTCAGAAGAAAGTCTCTAAGGAATCTAACAACGGTAGTGCTCACTCTTCACCGGCTAGGAGTCCAGACCATCTCCCACTTCACTCCTCGACGGCCTCTATTCGCGGTTCCACCAGTGCACCTTCCTTGACAACCAACAATGGCAGCACTCAACGAGAAGACCAGTCCACGTATAGCAGTGCCGCTCCAGAACCCTCTCACAGTCAAAGCCACCAGGCCGAAGAGAGACACTGTACAGCTAGTGGTGGGCATCCATTAGAACGCACAAGTTCCAACAGCAGTGCCAGCAGCGGCTATAGTACTAGCAGTCACCACCACCATCACCACCACCACCACAGTAGACTAGGAGTGCCAGTACACCATGGACACACTGTGGCCAGTGTTCACCACCAACATGGAACCCCCAACTGGGGGGATAAGGAGAAAGTAACTCTCTTGGTTGATAGTAAACGGTTTTCTGTGAGTCCTCACTTACTCATGAAACACCCCAACACTATGTTAGGAAGGTAAGAAGAAAGGGGAGAGTTGATACAGATCAGTACTTCAAGTTGTGTGTGTTTGTTTTACAGGATGTTTGGTTCAGCAATGGATTTAAAGCGGAATGAAAATGGAGAGTATGAAGTGGCTAAAGGAATATCAGCATCAATTTTTAGAGCAATTCTTGTGAGTGACTTTAGAATCTTTGATATTATAGCTCTCAGAGCTATAATATCCATGTTAGAATCTACTTGCTCAAGTGTCAATGTTTGTGTAGACAGTTGAATTTTATCATAATTTCTTTTGGAGGCTTAGCTGTAACGGTATGTATTGCTTTTAAGCACTGGTATTGTAGTCTTGGAAAGAGGTGTTTTTTCCTTTTAGGGTCATTTCATGTCATATAAGTTACATCTACATAATGTATAAGCATGACTGGTACTGCCAGTGCTCACATACACACAACACACACACACACCTATCAGGAGTATTATCGTAGTGGCATAGTGACCTGCCCTGCTTCAGAGTCGATTCAAGAGATGAAGGAAGCATGTGACTACCTCATGATACCTTTCAATGAGAGAACAATTAGAACAAACAACTTGTGTAAGTCTATGTATTCAGTTTGATCCTTCTGTATCTGTGGATGGCTACTAGTCAGTACCTAGTCTGGGATAGAAGAATGGCCAATAATATATTATGTATATCATTTCATTTCAGGTGACTTTCTTAATGAGCTCTCTAATGAAGGGGCTAAACAGCAGTTTGAGCAGTATGTGGATGAGCACATCCTCCCTGTCATGGTCCACTGTGCAAGGGTAAGCTAATTATCTCAGAGTATCCCTATGAGTTGATGTTTGAAGTTGCGCAGTATAAGTTGAGGAGATACTAATGGCAATCATCCTTATAACCCCTTACAAACCATGTAAAGTTGTTAGCAACTGCACTGTATTTTTTCCACTGTAGACTCATTTCCCTGTATTAATTTTGTGCTCAGTTTTAGTTGATGGTGGTCTTTGGGTGTTGTCAAACATTATAATGTTCTGAATAAGTTTCCATGGAGATATTTAGCATACATGTCCATTACCCTTTTGTGTCTGTGTCTGTAGAAAGGTGAGAGGGAATGTCAGATTGTGATCCTCACAGAAGATGATGTCATAGAATGGGATGACCAGCACCCTCCGTCATTGGGAGAGGAGAGAATGCAACGTTAGTTCTGTAGTGCTTGTTGTGGCTGATGTGCTGTTATCTAGTTTCTGCACGCATGGATACGTTGTTCATTTTATGCATCTCTGTCCTTGCAGGTGTCTTCAGCACTGATGTCTACAGGTTTTTCAAATACTTTGAGAACAGAGACATTGCAAAGGAAGTGTTGAGGGACAAAGGACTGAAGAAAATACGAATTGGAATTGAAGGTAAAAGTCACTGAATGTGTTGTGCTGTATGTGGTGTGTTATCTAGCCTCCATTCTCCAGGCTATCCTACCAATAAGGAAAAGGTCAGAGTGAGACAAACCACTGGCAGGACTGAAGGTGAGCTAACTTGAAAGTAGCAAGGTTTATGAGATTCTTTCAGTGTATGTAGGGTACCCTTGTTACTAAGCATTCTCCCTAGGTACAATTAAGCAAGTGTGCATATATCTGATTTATACTAACTATATTCCTGAAGGACTTGCGTCAGAATCAGGTAGCATCCCAAGTGCACATATCACGTGTATTATGTGATACTGCCATTAGTTACAGTTGTGATGTCAATGTCTGGGTTAATTTGGGGTGGTCCATGAGTTCTTACTTAAGCTTTCATGTGTGCCAGAAAACCTTGGGTTGTTTGTCCTAACTTCATGATAAGAATTTTAAAGGAACTGTGTCACTATATAAGCACTGTTTTGTTACTAAAAATAAAACGTATAACGTTTTGTGACATTCTATAACCTTTTGGGACGTTTTTTGTTTTGTTTCTAGCGTGATCTGGGTACCACGTCCGGATACTAGCTCCATGTACGTACTTGTATTGTGCGTTTGTCAACAAAAAAAAGTCACGCATTTTATTTTTTTGTAACAAAACAGCGCTTATATAGTGATACAGTTCCTTTAATTTGACCTCTGTCAGAAATTGAGTGAAAATGTATTAAAATAATTATGTTTATTCTCCAGTGGTTTACAACTATGCCCAGAGACCCTTCCTTAGAATGTCATGGGAGAAAGATGAAGCCAAGAGCAGGCATGTTGACTTCACCACAGTCAAGATCAAAACAGACATAGCTCCTGATGCTGAAGCTGCAACACTCTTGTCAGGCCCTGAAGAAAACTTTGACTATTAATAGCTCCTTGTCAACTCATGGACACTCACTATTAATACTTTTTCCACTGCTACTATCTGGCATCAGTGCATATGATTATGATTGTAGCTACCTATGAAAGCAAGCACTTTTTAAGGGTCATGATTATCATTAATATTTCTGAATTTTATACGTTAGGGATATTATGTTACGCGGCCTTACAAATTCAATTTCTACACAATTAAATTAATTATCGTGCATGGATGTTTACTAAAAGCAATCAAATTCAGTAGTGCATGACGTTTGTAAGAGAAAGGCCAAAGTGCGTGTACCCATTTATATGTATCAACAAAATGGACTCAACTCCCGATCAGAGCTTTACTTTCCATTCCCTTGAGGCACCACCACCAAAACGAAGGAGATTGCAAAGTGCACTACCAACAAACATACACCATTGTGGGACGGTAAGTGAAATAGTGCTAAAACTATGTGAACCAATAAGAAAATTCTTGAATGTAAATGAAGTATTGTACAAAACTCTGCTCTCACCCCATATCTGCTTTTTGAGAGCAGAAGAAAGAATGAAAGTATGGAAATGGTGTAATTTAAACAAACCTCCTGGTGAGATTGCGTCTCGTATTCTATCCCTCCTCGATGCAAGAGATGAATCTGTCGAAAAGGAAAACGATTTCTGTCGGTTTGTAGCATGTGTGGTGAAAGATGATAACCACCGTGGTCATCGAGAGTTAACCAAGATATTTCAGAAAAAACTCAATCCTAGTCAGTGCCAATTTTGCATTGAACGTTGGAAGAGAATACTGGAAATCATAAAGAAAGCCCACAATTCTCGTTCTACAATATCTGGAGCTAGAGTGAGTGATATAGTGCTATGTCTTTCTGACGATATCAGGAGGTTCTTGAATGTTCGGGAAGTTCTGCACAATATTTCACATGACATCAGTTTCTTGAGACCAAAAGAGCGTGAACCAATATGGAACCTCCTTGATGAAGGAAAATCTGATAGTGAGGTTATTGCTCGGATTCTATCCATGCTAGATGCAAGGGACGATTCCATCCGGGATGATGACTTTCATCGGTTTGTAGCGTGCATAGTGAAAGATAAACAGGATATCGGTCATCATGAATTGACCAGCGTATTCAAGAAGCACCTAAAACGCAATGATTGGGTCCAAATACAAAATATCATCGAGAAAGCACGTATGTCTCCTCTTCCCTCCCCGTATGTGACTCCTGCACCTTCTCCATCTCCTCAGGAACCACTGTCTCCTGAGAAGCCTGTTCCACTAATAACTCTTCAAGGACAGCTCATTCAAAGGGAATTCTTGGAGAAAGAAAGAGAATTATGGTTTGCGTTTAGTACTGAGAATTACGAGCACCTCAGTGTCCTCACAAAAGATATACGTCTCCTTGTTCTGAATGGAAAGTTCAACCAAGACTGTCAAATTGTAGCAATGTGGTTTGAGTCGCTGATATTGATGCATCGTGATGGTAAGTACAATGATGCCATAAAGCAGCTACAGGAGGCAGAATCACTAGCTAAATGTAATTGCGAAAACGAGACTATTCTACTGGGAAGGATTCACCAACGTATGGCCCAGATTTTTCTAATGAAGCAAGATGGAAAGACAAATGCTACTAAGTACTTCAAAATGGCAAAGGAAGAACTACAGTTTGTTGGAAGAGGATACGACAAAGCTAATATGTACTGTAGAGAGGCTAAAATACTTAGTGCAACGGAGTCAACTGATAGACGAGATGAAATCGAAGAGGTCTATGAAAAGGCTTTAGGAACCCTTGAGAAAGATGATCCATATTTTCTTGCTAGTTTTCCTTCTGTCTCTCTCTCAAAAGCAGCCTTTCATCTCGATGTTGCATTTGGAGCTGAAGTACCACGCGAGACATTCGTTAGTCCAAGAGATATTAAGAAAGCTAAAGACACTTTAAAGAATGTGGATGAAAAAGAACATATTCTAATTGAAATGAGACGCAAAGAGTATAAATTTCTTCAAGCTGAGATGTGTCGTTGGGATAGAAATATTCCAGAAGCTCGTTTAAGATTCCAGAGTATTATAAACTCTGGAGATAGTAAAACAGAAAATATTATGGCACTATCTCGTCATAGATTAGAAATAATGGCACACTGTACATCACTATAACTTATTTTGTACAGTGTTATTATTGACTCAAGGAATTTATATGTTCCCTGTAATTATACTATTATCATTCCTTTGGTTTTTTTGTATATATTACAACTTCTAATAAAATAATTATTTTTATATCCATATTCTTTTAATCATTTCAATCAATTATTACATGATTCTCTTGTTTCAGGCGATCCTCTTTTGTTTTATTTTTGTTATGGAAATCCCCTCAATAATTTACAAATAAAATTATATTGCTTGTGACTCTGCTTAAGTTTCGCTTGTTCACATTCTTGTTCCATAGGATTTTAACAGTCTCTCTAATTGAATTATTCCACGTGTATGTCCCATGCAACAAAATAAGAATTTTAAAAAGCTAGTACAATACCATATTGGTGCTTAATAATACTCGATGAAAAATAGGGAGAAGACTTGGGAACAAGGGCCGGTACCCTATTCCTGAGGGCCTTGTATATGATGCATGCACATGAGATAATGATTGTGGATTCCAGTATACATCGGACTATATTGGTTGAATGATGTCAATCTGGGTTAATTTTGTGGGTGGGGGGAAGAAGTCTAATTAGTCCATAGCTTGCTGCCTGTCTTTTATTGTCAGAAAATTAAAGCTTTCAATTATTGGCATTGATAAGAATGTTTTGATTCGACCTATGTTTGTTCTCCAGTGGTTTACAACTATGCCCAGAGACCCTTCCTTAGAATGTCATAGGAGAAAGATGAAGCCAAGAGCAGGCATGTTGACTTCACCACAGTCAAGATCAAAACAGACATAGCTCCTGATGCTGAAGCTGCAACACTTTTGTCAGGACCTGAAGAAAACTTTGACTATTCAGTAACTCATGTACGCTGTCAGTACTTTTTCCAGTGCTACTATAATTATCTCTCACATTGTATCATTATACCTAAATCAAGCACATTTTATTGCCTGAGTGCCTTAGCAGCATTAGCGCAAAGCATCTAATTGTGACGTGGCTCAGTTTGCCAGCATGCAAGTATTCGCAAATAGCTGTTTATGTATATCCTGTCATGCATGCTTAATACCTGAATGTTTCTGGTTGCATTTGGACTGATCCAAACTCTCTGCTGCTCTTCTTCAATAAGTCAATTCGTTAATTGTATTATGAAGTTGTTAGATAAATTAAAGGAATTTAGAAAGGCAAGTAAATTTTATTTTTACTGATGAAGGTGCTCAAGTGCGCTTGCTCCACTTATTAAGAGCTGACATACACACAAGGGGACAATTGTCCCCTTGTGTGTATGTCAGCTCTTAATTGTCCCCTTGTGTGTATGTCAGCTCTTAATTGTCCCCTTGTGTGTATGTCAGCTCTTAATAGGGGGAAAAGGGGGAACAAATTAACAATAAGCTTGTTTGCTTTCTTTTCATGCAGTTATATATGATTTGGCCATTGTGTGTCTCATTATACATTTCCAATGTATTTATACTTGTTATGGTACAATGTTATGTGACAATGAATATTAAACCGACCATGCACTGAAATATTACATCAGCAATTTCAACTTTACTATAGCTACTTACTACTAGTAAACAATTGTTGGGGAGGACAGCTGCAAAACATTGACCATGGTCTCGAGGTCTCCGCTTCATGTGTCCTATCACGTCCCATGTTTTTGTTGTTGGAGAATACACCCTAATAGCTGTAGTGAGTTTGCCGCGTGAATCTTCCCCTCCAATCGATATCAGGCGACCACGAATTGCCACGATAGTAGACCATGAGAGAAGACCTTTATGTTTTTGTTCAGTCCAATTTATTTTGCTTGATTCTTTAGATTTGATGAGGTCACTGGTTGAACATCTGAACATTCTCTTATCATAGTCCACTAAGTAGAGATCAGATTTTCCACACATCACTAGACTATGTAGCTCTGATGTTGATGGGTGATTGGCCACACGGGACCATTTGTATGATGTCATATCCATTATAAGAATCAGTGATGAAAATCTTGATGCAACAATCAGATGTGTTTCACAGCATACTATTCTTGTATAGCACACTTTCTCTGGCATAGGTGGTAATGTCTCCAACCACCTCCTACTATCACTTTCGTCAATGAGACTGAATAGCTGATTAGCTGGCTCCCCATCTTGGTGACCTCCAACAGTAGTCAATGAGCCATTGATAACAGTAATAGAACAGTCCCACGTGGGAGTATTGGGAAGCTGACACCAGGTGTCGTTAGTTGAATTGTAAGCGTACACACATTGAGAATCATAATATGGTCTGAAGTACACAGTACTAGTGCTATGGTCAACTGCAGCATCTACATCTCTGTACATGGCGGAATATGGTATACTCTTAGCAGCTCTCCACTTCAGACTTATATTGGAGGGACCCTGCAGAGTATAATTCATAATAATTATTAATGAAGTGTCATGGATGGGTGAATTCTAAGAGTATTATTATAAGCAAGTCAGCAATACGTGGGCATAAAACATATGAAGTATAGTAGTCATAATATATAATTATGCTGAAATTTCCTATCAGTAGCATGACCTGCTAACAAACTCATCTCGAAAATTGGACCCTGGCACATCAAAGTAAAATGTGTGGCAATTGGTGACAATAATTCTCCTAATGTGAATTTAAACCACAAGATCATTAAATTACCATATAGCAGGAAAATTTCGCAGGGTTTAACTTTCATGGTTTTTGCAGATCACGATCTATCTGTGTAAGTTTTTATCCATGATATTTTATGTAATGTATACACATATGGGCTCACACACAGCTCATCCACAAAAGCTAAACCGCAAAAATATTTGACTAGAGACATCCGCGAAAGTTTGACACCGCGAAACTTTCCCGCTATATATATGGTATCAGTCAACTGAATATCTCATTTTTGTAATTTGAATTCTTGCTAACTTGACTATTTTTTTCTACCTATACATCACATATTATTGAACCTATACATTAATAACTGTTGTTTTAGATAATTATCCAGTTTAATAATAGATCTTACAGGACCTTTTTAGCTATATATGGATTGAATCATGCAATTGCTTCTCTGGTCTTAGATGGAACAAATAATTAAGCCTCGGCGCATGTGCAGAGGATTACGGTAGTCGTTTTGTCTGTGTGTCTGTCTGTCTGTTACTAGATTATCTGAAGAACGGCAGCTCTATAGTCCAAATGGAAGGTACTTACATTCATGAATCAAAATTATCTAGAAATTTGTTGTGTAGAATCTTGCAAAACGCTGTAGTTTCTGCAGATTTGAGGCTTTTAATTGTGCTTCTCTGAGTGCTTAGCTTTGAAACCGCACCCATTGATCCCGCCTTATATAGTGTGCGTTATCTAGAAACGGTAGAGCTTTCGATCAAATACATATTTGTAACATATCATTTCGAAGCTTGTTTCAAGTATGTACTATTTAGATATCCAACTTTGGTTCAATGTATCACAGAGTCCGCACAAAATCACAAAAATAGCACAAATTTAGCCAGTTATAAATTAGAAGCCATACAATACTAGCTCCTGAAATTTGGTTTCACATCTCATCACATACTACTTTAATGACCCAATACAAAATGTTTATCACCATTTATAAACATAATTCAAACTTGCTCAAAGGCTCTCTCACTTAGCCTCGTTCCCAGGCTCTCCTCCTCCTATACTATTAAGGGGGCGGAGGGGAGAGGAGAGGAGGAGAGCCTGATCACGAATAGTCATGTGCGTGTTCCTTCCTGTTCATGGTAGTAGTCAGAGGACTCTTTGATCTAGCTTGCGTAGCGCTCTGAACGATTCAACAAGCTTCAATTGCTGTCAGTTATTTACAGAAATCAGCCCATATCGACCGTTTGGCTATTCTATAGAGTCTTCGCTATCTACAGATTTGTTATAAGTGGCCATTTGCACCAGAACGGTACGTGGAGTACTGAATTTTATCATGATTTACCATGTTTCCGTTTGTGCTGGGTAGATAAATTTGGGTGGTACAGGCTGTGTGTCACTCTTTGTGATTAAAACTGAAACAACTCTGGAGAAAACGATAGTGTTACTTGACTCAAAGCCACTCAGAGCGCTACGCAAGCTAGATCAAGGGTACTCTGACCACTAATTGGAAACCACGAACAGGAAGGAACACGCATGTGACTATTTACGACCAGGCTCTCCTCCTCCTTCTCCTCTCCCCTTCCCTTTCTTTCCTCCACCCCCTTAATAGTATAGGAGGAGAGCCTGGGGACAAGACTATCTCTTACTCAGGCAGATTGGTAACTGCATGCAACCAGGTCTAACACTCTTAGAAAGTTTTCTGAAGACTTCACCCATGCATGTTGCATGTAAAAATAAAGGTATAGCCAGAAACTTTTGTGAGGATTTAATTTTGCCGAAACTGGCAAATTTCTCTAAATTAAATCCACCGAAATTTATTGCCCAAATATGAATATTTGAATGAGCACTACATAACACAATCCTGATAAAGAGGTTTAGAACATTTTATAGTCTCTCATCACTTAAAACTTGCTATGTACTGTAAGTGCAGGGGTACTTAGGCTATAAGCAATAGCATCGCTTTGAAAGCTTGGTTGTGGCCTGGCTAAAAAAAGCCTTAGTTGCACAGCAATATTCCAATATTGTAGCCTGCATTTGACCCTCCCGTAGTTATACATACTGCCAGAAGCTTTACTATTAACGCATGCAAGAAGGCTTTTAGCACTTGATTGTTACTTTATAGCTTCATGACATGAAAAGTTTTTTTGTCAATTCTATCTTAGTGAAAGAAAAATAAAAGAAGGCGTAGCTAGCTACTACACTAATTTCACTGTATGATGTAATGCACTTTATTCATCTGCAATTATATATTATCATTTGAGTTCCCTTTCACCAAATTTAATTCTCACTCAAATAACCAGCTATATGTATACCACCAATGAATATAAAATTATCTAGACTTACTCTTTCAGGTTCTAACGAGGTCTTAGTGGTTCCATGTTCTGATGGTACATTGGCCTGTGATTTATTTTCCTGGAAGGGTGGGGAAAGTGAGAGAGATACTCAAGGGCATGAAGGCCCAACTGGCTGCGCAGTCATCACATCTTAAAAACTAATTATGCTATAACCATGGAAACATTTCCTGATTATACACTACCTGCTGGTGTACACTAGTCATAAATGGAAAATACGTCAAAATTATCTCATCTCACCATGGAAACTAGATACTTATAAAAAATGCACTCAGATCTATGAATTTTTAGTGCAGGTTTAGACGTTAGTCATACTGCAATAAAAGTTTGGTTGCCAGAACCGCAACTCCCAATTAATTATTCATGAAATGCTGATTACTCACCTATAAATGATCACATGACCAAACGAACTATGTACACATGTTAAGGACCAACCAGGAAATTTTATGGTCAGTTTGCATGGTTATAGCATAATTAGGTTTGAACTGAGATATAATTATAGCTATGATGATTCCACAATGCTAATTAGCCATGCAGTCGTACCTTATGCCGCTGACTCATTGTACATTTATGCCATGTGTGTGGGTGTGATGTGGGTATGGGTGCAGGTGTGGGTGTGGGTAGGGCGTGGGTATTTGTATGGATGTGTGGTTAGCTAATTACATTAAAACAGGCTCACTATAGATTTCTCTTGAATGTTTGGATTGTCATTACTAATTATTGATCTTTTGAGCTTGTTGTTCAATTGTAGAGTTCCTGAGAAAATGCATATTTAAGCTAATCATCTACAAAAAAACTATTTTCTCAATCAACTTACAAGAATTTTCTCATACTTCTCCACTGTTTTCCTTGCTCCCTCTAGATTGATCTGGTCTTGGATTTTCTTATCTTTTACTTTTCTCAGTTCCATTTGTAATTGCATGACTCCCATCATTAGGGTGAGTAGCTGCTGCTCTTTTGCATCATAATCATCTTCTCTCATTTCTTCAGCTAGGAGTTGCTCTGAACTGTGATGATTAGTGTTCATTTCCATTTGTAACTTTGCCATCTCTCGTTCTTGTGCAGCAATCTTCTCTGAAAGTCGTCTGATCTCTTTCTCTTTGTCTGTCAGTTCTTGAGTGTACAAGTGAATCTCTTCATTCTTCTTGCTTGCCTCCTTTATTGCAATATCTTGCTGAATCTAAAAGCGACAAATCATTCATTATCAATATTAACACATGCATGCATGACATGTATATTAATTAAAATTATCATCCTTACCTCAACTTCTTTTAGATACTTTTCATGTGACACAGCTGCAGCACTTTGTTCGATCAATTTCGTATTTATCTCTTCTTGTTGTTCATCAAAGAGTTGTCTCAATTCCTTCACTTCTGTTTCCAGCTCAAAGACACGATCAGACTTGACACTAAACTCTTTCATCACCGTAGCTAGCTCATCTTCTTTATCCTTAAGATGTTTCTTGGTGGAATCAAGTTCCAGACCTTTTTGCGCAAGTTGCAATTTAAGTAATACAATCTGTTCAGTTTTCTCCTTTAGCAGCTTGTCTAGCAGTTGTATCTCATCTTCTTTAGCTGATAGCTTTATCTTCTCAAACAATTTGAACTCTCTATGTCGTTGTTCAAGTTGCATTCTCAGAAATTCAGTTTCTTCCTTCAGCGACTTGACTTTGTGCTGGAGCAGCGGTACTTCGTCTGAAACCTCTTTACTAAATTTCTGACTCATGGTGGTTTGCAGCTGTTTAGCTTGTTGTAACTCTTTTGTTTTCACTGAGAGCTTTTGTTCACTCTCCATGAGCTTAGAAGAGGCACTACCTTTAGCAGGAGGCACTGCTACATGAAACGGCTGTTGCAAACCTGACAAAATTGGGGGGAAAAAAACATCATTATGACATCCGAATAGTAGCTGACAAACTCACAGCTAGGCAGCTATAGTGCATGTCAGCGCTATATGCAAAATACAACAAAGTTAACTTTCATCATACCATATTTCTCAGCTAGACCATCAGCAAGGCCTTTCATTCCAATATTGACCAGGGCTGAGAATAGTTTGGTCCAAGTAGGTTTCTCCAGCTGTTCCCATTGAATCAGCATCTCCAATCGACACTTCTCCACTGTCTTATGATCTTCACGAATGGCCAGTAGTTGGTGTGTAGGTATCTTTAGCTGAACACCTAACTCAAACCATGCAATGACTCCTTTCAGCTCCACTTGAAGATCTGCTAATTCAGCACTTTTAACACCACCTATTATAAAAATAATATAATAATTATTACATAATACTCATGTACATATGTGCATCCACATGCATGGCTAGTATCTTAATTGCATACATTTGTTAGTGGGAGAGGTAACATCATCATGAGAACTTGAGGAGGTGTTAGTGACTTTGAATTCCTGAGGTGAAACAATGATGGCTTGATCACCTGTAGATTAGTACATAGCAGAGACATGCACACCACAACCATATTCAAGGGCTCTTTATAATTCTATTACAAATTATGTATAACTATTATAATTACTTAGTGACCCAGCCTGAGAAGCATGAGCAATCTGACTGGTAATCAATCTGAAAAATTGGTAAACGTGTAGCTAGGCTAGCTCTATGTCAGAAAACATTTCTATGCATGTTGCCTCAAACCTTTTCACATTGCAAGAAAATTTATCAATATGTGTCAGAAAACTGTTAAGGCTTGTTTTGTTGGGAAAATTTTCAACTAATGTCCGAAAACTTGAGTGAAAACATCTATCCGACTAATGCTGCTCTTGAATAAGGTTAGCATCTGCTAATGTTGCAACGTAGAAAGTCTGCCACTGAGACAGAATACTTGTTTTTATGGGGGCTTTTTTGGTGGATCATGATCATTCACTGACACGGAGATTAGTTCACTAGTTAGCGATTGGTAATCTCATAGCTACACAGCTCGACCTTTTGTATGGGCTTCTCTGTGCCATAGCATCATGACAGTTTGTAGCAGTAGGATACATTATCATTATAGCTAATAATAAAAACATTATAGGTGATGTTCATAAGGTTACTAACACACAGAGTTAGTGATATGGGAGCATGGTTTTGTGACTGTTAGTAACCTCAAAAATACCGTATAGCAGGAAAGTTTTGCAGTGTCAAACTTTAGCGGATGTCCCCATAGTCAAATATTTTCGTGGTTTAACTTTCGCAGATGAGCTGTGCAAGCCCATATGTATACATTATGAAAAATTTCGTGGATAAAAACTTTCACGGACAGATCGTTATCCGTGAAAACCGTGAAAGTTAAACCCCACAAAACTTTCTCGCTGTATGGTATATCAACGAGGGTTCTTAGCAAAATTGTGACCTCATTAACGTGTAAAAATCAAAGGCAGAATATTCATAAATTTTCTAAACTTGTATTGTGGCCTACAGCTATGAGGACTATTTGTCTATAAGTAGTGATATACAACAGAGACACAGTAATGGCCAAATCGTACTAAAAAAGAAAGCAAAAAAGACAGAATGGCTGTTCTGAGATTGTGTGAAGAATTCATTCTGTGGGTTGCATGTAATACTCTTTTTTTTCCATGCCTGAGTCCCTCATTTTGTCAACAGGTGCATGTGCATGATGAGCATGCATGCATGCAGCTGATTTTTCTGACCACTGCAATTAAGGCAGAGTACACATTGAATCGTAGAGTACACTATGATAGCTTCTAATTAATTTAACGCAGTGGCTAGAGAACAGGTAGTCCGTATACTTTCCTATTGATTTTGTATTGCCAGATTATAGTATCCGGTTTTACCGGCACTCCAGCGGCGCGGGACTAGAGTGCCGGTTCCATTGACTACCATATATTTAGCTTAGTATACGGACCCGGCTCTCTAGCCGCTGCCTTAATTTAATATGCACTTACCACTTGTATTAGCACCACTAGGAATAGGAAGTAGTTTTGTAAACATAGCATTGGTGAAATCAAATAACTTGCTTCGTTTCCAAGTCTCAAACATAAGTGTATGATTGGCAAGATTGACTTCTACTGGCTGTCCTACAGCTGGGGACACAAGGTAAACTTTTACTTCAACATCTACTGAAACGATATTGAATTGTTCCATGGAAGGAGTGCTCGCAGGCTGAACCGATTGTGTTTGGGAATTAGATTTGCTTTCTTCTTTGAGAATGTCGGCAATGGGTGATGAAAGTTCTTTCTGTACATTATCTTTATGAGACAAGAACTCCTTCAGGGATGATTTGGATGCAAACTTTGCTAGAAATAGTGCTACTTTCTCATAGTAGAAAGTTTCAACTGAATAGACTCCATGCTGACTTGCTACAGGAGCAACGTACTGCTTGTTGTAAGATGGTTGACAGCTTGATAGTGTGGATGCCTCTAGCGCTCAACACTGGCTCTCCATTGACTGTTTTAATCAGAGCCAAACTTCCATTGATGGTGATAGGAGTCCTCAGGAGAAACAAGTCACTGTAGCAGGAGGAGTGAAGATTGAACTCAGCACTAGAATATCTCGGTTTCTGTTTTGGATTCACGTCAGACATCTTGTCATACATAACCTGCGGGGGAGGGTTGATGTCTGCATGGTTTCTGACGTCGTGTCTGAATATAGGAATGCTTAGCTAATTGATAGCAATAACATGCATTGATGGAATTCTGGTGAGCAGCAACTTTACCTGTATATGACCATAATTCCAGAAAAATGACGAACATAATGATTTAATTGCAGAAAACAAGTGTCTAATTAACCCTTGGTGCGCATGCGCAGCAGGGGTTATGGTAGTCGTTTTGTCTGTGTGTGTGTGTGTGTGTGTGTGTGTGTGTGTTCCAACTATATCTCAAGAACGGCAGCTCCAGTCTTCAAAAGCGGCATACCAAGGTAAAATAATCGAGATTATCTAAAAAAATTACACAAAGAATTC
>CAXIPT010000001.1:26891849-27033669 GCA_964030475.1 Tethya wilhelma
ACACACACACACACACACACACACACACACACACACACACACACACGTACACGCACATATATATTAGAGTTGCAGCTCCTCAAGTATTCAGCATTCAGGCTTGCGGCTTTCATGCTGACTGGCACCATAGATAATATAATATTATCTATGCTGACACTTGAGGACACAAATGAGGAGCTGCAACTAATTTGTTGGACTTATGCATCAACCGCTGTACATGTACGAACTCATTAATAATTATAATTATAAAATTGCATGATTGTGTACACATACAGATTTACTTGTATCATGTCCTACAGGCTAGACTCTTTGTCTTGCTAGCTACTCATCTGACCCACGAGACTATAAAGACAGCTACCAGAGAAATAACTTCACAACAATAAAGTATCATTATTTTGAAATCCACATAATAATACTATTATTATGCACTCCTGTTAAATAACATGCTGAGCATGAGCAATTAAATCACTATTGATACTCAGCAGCTATATCTCACAGTGACACTGTATATACATAGCTATAACATCAATCATTATAATATTATTGCTAAGCACAAATCGAGGGGGTTATAATAACTTAGTTTTGTTTCAGCATCAGTTTACACATATTATAATTATGTGCACATGTAGGGTAAATATCATTCCTCCCACTCATAATCCCACACTGGACCACAAGTGATGTCGTCATTGGGTCTCACCCTGGTCCACATCAGCTTCTGAGCATGCACTCTCAGTGACTCCATGTTAGTGAGGGATTGTTGGATTTCACTCAGAGGATCTGCTGTTCCATTGAACACTCTCTGAAGCTTTTTGAGAAGGGCTCGAAATGCTCCATGAAATGTTTTAGCTTCAGTATAGCAGTTGTTATCACGTGGAATACAGTCAATACTAGGATTAGGCCTCATTGGCCATACACCATTAGGATCGAATGATATAGCAGAACCATTATATACATAATGCTTAATCTCACCAGTAATATCCTCCACAAGACTCAGACGATGTCCACAAACGATTTCTTCAAATTTGTAAAAGTGAGCGAGTGATTCGTTGTTGTAAGTTGGGTCGATGGGACTAGCTCCTTCTCCTTGCTCAATAATCTCATTTATTGCAGCAAATGCTGTACTGACATTTGTCACATTGTACATGTGGCCAACTTCACTCGAGTTAAAAGGCCATGGAATCTGTCGGTGAGAATTTCCAACAAATATTGTATCCCCAAGTTGTTTTATGCATGACTTGATCTCCTCGTAAAACTGTCCAATGGTTTCATTGGAGTATTTTGGGTTGTTTGTATCAACTGATGTATTGTGAGGGACTTCGATGCCCATGAAGACTTGGTAGATGTGAACAAGGGAGAGTTTTTCAAGCGTGACTCTCAGTTTAGGGAGCACGCCACCAGGAAGTCCTACAGTAGGGTAGGTAGGTATGGCATCTTTGCTGTCTATTATTGGAGTACCATTCACAGCAATGAGAATATTGGCCACTTGAATGAGGTGGAACATCTCTTGCATTATCACCGAGTGGATAATTTCGTAAATCTCTTCATTGCAGCCATCAATGATGGAGTAAAGTGACGTAAGATACATGGGAAGAGTGGCAAATTCAAGTTCTACAGCTAGTTGGAGTTGTTTCTTGAGGTGATTCAACTGGCACATACTATGCAATGTGATATCACGATCATTTAGCAGTACTGCAGCATCAGATTCTACTACACTCATATGCCATAAAGGTCGGGGTCCAATGTTGCCAATATGCACATTTTCAGAATCAGACCTGTCAGTCATGTACAACTGACTAAAATATAAGTCATCATGGGCTTCTCCCGGTGACTCTCTAAAGTTAAGTCTCTTATTGCATCTTGGTGGAGAGAAGTATTCATCAACAAAGCTCACAGCAGCTTGACCAGCAGCTGGTGGGCGGACACACACATCCTTTGGTGTGGTCTCATTGGAAGAAGGACAGCTGGGACTTTGGAGCCATGTTAAAATCATATCTTGTTTCTTAGGCGACAAGTCTCTCGTCACTGGCATGTAGCTCGGATGATTGAAATCCAGTGACATTGCCATGGTTATCAAGTCTCGGTGATTAATGACTGTGTCACAGTTGGATAGGCTGATAATTTGATGCATAACTGGTGTTAGACGATCGTACTGTTTGAAGATTGGAGCGACATCATTCCACGTTGGACTCTCAGGTATGTCATAAGGGGAAAATGCCAGTATTGCAATGTCGTTTGTACAGGATAGGTAAGCTACATTAGAACTAACGTCACCAATGCACATACCTGACACATGATACGAGAATGTATACACCTGTCCGTCGATAGGCAGCTCTGTCTTGTCACAAGGAGGCTGGGCAGACTTGTACTGTCGTGGGAAAGGAATCTCTTTGGAAATTGAAAATGTGAAGGAAGCTATGCCATCAGCATCAGTATTGTTAGTGGTATTGATTGGTTGTACTCCTTGTTCAGGAAGAACCTCATTGAAGTTACTTTGGTTAACCTGTACAGGTTGACCACTCACTGGCTTTCCAAACTTGCTAACTAGAAATCTCACTTCATACCGTTCAATTGGATCACTCAATCTTTGGACATAGCTGCTCATCGGTCGAACAAAATACTCCAACTCTTGAAGCATGACTTTGTAAGAGTTTTCATCATCTACTGCACATGGAGCATAGAACTGTGAGTGTAGAGAAGCTGGTGCTGTTTTAAACTGTTCCTCATGCATCCACTGATCTCTCCTCTCTTCCTGCTCTGCAGATGTCTTTACAATTACAAGCTTTGAATGTTGTAGCAATTTAAACTGTGATTCATTGAGAATACAGTCAAACACGCCTCCAGTATTTCCCAACCAGGTCTTTTCATCCATATATGGTACTTCAGCTCCAACCGTCTCAACACAGTTCTTGTTTTCATTCAGAATTGCCACATGAAGGTTCCCTATGTATCTTATCCCCCCGTCTAGATATTGTGGTATGGAATTACTCAAGTCAACAGTGAGCATTCTATTGCGATCGTCAACCTGGAAGGGAGCTTTGTACATCCAGCGAGGGTAGTCTGGATCCATTTCATTTTGCTGATACCTATAGCAAGAGTCTGACTCATTCAAGTGTGGAATAACTATCCTTTCTACATTTTCGAAAGAGAGCAAGCGATTTCCACCAAAATTATCAGGTTCATTTTCTCTCGATATCCCAATACTCCCTACAACATATCCCAGGGTGAAATTAGTGAACACATACTCAGGTATGTTTCTCGTATAAAAGTACAGAGTCATTGACACTTGAAGTTGTCTCGGCACATTGCCACTGCCTTCAGTAGCAGCTTTAAGTTGCTGAAGAGCTGGCGACTTTGAAACATCTCCCCAGGTCACGTTACGAAGGACTGTAGCAGAGTGACTGCCATAGCGATGGGATTCGTTCATGAGACCAGTAGTATTGATACATATGGCACGAGACCAGAGATTCTGTGCAATGACATTTGGCTCCCATTCTCCTTTGAAAGCATTTATCTTCTGGCTTTGATCATTATTACCACCACTGTAATGATTATTGTTATTCTCCCAGTTCACCCCAAATATCATTCCATAGATAGTGGCTTTGATTAGTTGATAATCAACATCGAGATCTACTAGCTTTGGAAAAGTGAGGTTCTCATTGTTCACAATAGGGTTATTGACTATGGGGTCAGAAGTCGAGTGAGTGCCATTTTCATAGACAACCGATGTAACTTTGCAGTTGAAGAATGAAAATTCTCCAGTTCCATTGTAGTTGTAGTCCCGCTCCATGTTAGAGTCGTTCTTACGAATTTGGTCATAGTTGCAGTTGATGTTGTTTCGTGTGTTGGGATCAGCACGGAACTGACCAGCAAAGTGGAGCCGAGGGACATCCATGTAGGAACCACTGGTGGTTGGAGACCTGTGTGTGACACATTTTAGATTGTACCAAAGACTTAATTGATTTCATCATTCAAACTTACATGAGAACCACAAGTGATAAGAGAATAGTCAGAGTCCAGTCCATACTGTGCAAGCTATTTAAAAAACAAGAAGAAAGGAGAGATGCCAGCATATTGTTGCCTGTCTACGTATTTCAATTTAGCAGTAGATCTAGCATGTAAATTGTGTTCTTACTTTATCTCTTAGTCTTTTCCAGCATAGGTCAAACCTGACAGAATGGAAATTTATTATTAAAGGGCGTGCTACATGAGATTGTGCATGGCAAGGGGAGGTACTCGATCCACCCGCGCTTGTAGTCGGGCACTGTTTGCGCATGCGCAAATTTATCATGAGAGTCAGTACTTGAGTTATAGGAAATTATAAGCCACAACTGATTTGAACTTATTATAACCCAGCCCTTGACAGGATTGACCATACAGTACTGGCATGCAATCGCTACCTGGCGTATCATCTTCACCTGACAGCCTCAGCCTCGGAGTTTCGAGGATTGGAAGAAAGGACTGTGATCTCAGTGAGCTGAGCTATCTACCAAGCAACACATGGCCTCCTCCATTTTGATCTCGAGACCCAGAGCACTCTTCTCGTTTCTGTTCTGTGTTCGTGTGTTCTCATCAATGATACTAGCAGTATCAGACAACTATGGTGAGTCCCAATTACAACTGTATATATTATATATTATTAAAAACCTGGTTGTTGCTGTGGTTTTCATCTTTTGCCTCCATAAGGCCGGGGTCTCCTTGCGCGTGTGATCTTAAATTCAGGGTTAAACTCCACCTCATTCAAACCACTCTCAAACTCAAATTCAGACAAAACTCTCTTGATAGGAGTCCACAAAGCACACCCCTTCTTCTGTACAATATCGATTCCTGCCTCATTATTCTTCACCATGTAGAACTGCATGTCTTCCTTAGGACAGCTGGCCGGATCATTGTCTCTAGTGTTTGTGTCCAGATAGATTACAATGAAAGTCAGGTTTATCAGCAGGCCTAGCTTAATCAGCTTGATGAACAGCACCAGCAGAGTCAGTAGCTTCAGCATTTGCATTCAGTGGATTCTCAATTGTTTGAGGACATGCTGGCACGGAGACAGCCTCTAGAGGCATAGGACTGACAGGATGGGAGGCAGTAATAATATTATTTGAATCAGATTGAGCTGTTTGTGACTGGGTGTCTAAGCCGCGTCTTCCCCTCCTTATTTTTCTCGGCCTAACCTAAGTATTGCCAGTATGGTGGAGAGCTTGAAGACTTTATCACCAGATGTTGACTCCCAGTGACTTGTATAATTATTCACTGGCACCTAGGACTCATGCAGTAACCTCCAGTATAATAGCTGTTTGTTATGTTGTGGCAGTGTAAAATGTACGTTGGAAGCCTACTCAGTTCACACTCAAGTTCATCTGAATAAATGGCCATAACTGCATTCCTAGCTTAGTTGTCGGACTTGCTCAGAATTAATCCTGAGCTACTCAATTCCATTGCAACTATTATCAAAAATGCAATAATATAATGTTCATGTTACTAGTTTGAAAATTTTAATAAATCAATACCATTATAGATTTCACTCTACAAGTAAGGCCTGTCAACTTCACAGAAGAGCCTTCATCTCAAGTTGTGCTCCTGGGAACTACAGTGATGTTCAACTGCAGTGCTAGTATTGAAGATCTGCCTATTGAGAACAAGCGTGACTATACTCTACCCACATTTTCATGGCGACATAATGGAGACACACTTCCAACTGAAACTGAGGCCTCTACCAAGTGGAGAGTGGTATCCACCATGACCTATAGTGAACTACACATTGGTAACGTCTCAGAGTCAGACAGTGGCTACTATGAGTGTGTGTGTTCTGATGGCCTTCCAAGAGGTGGTGGAGAAGGCAGATACATCACTGTTAGCAGGAGAGCAAGTCTGGAAGTCATTGGTAATTAATAGATGGTATTAATTTTAAAAAAAATAATACTACATGACTATTGGTGGCCATGCAGCATGTGAAAAGCAAGATGTTAAAAATTATAAAATTATACCGTATAATGGGAAACCTTCACGGGGGTTAACTTTTGAGGTTTTCACGAATCACGATTCATCCACAAAATTCTCCGTTAGGTACATATAACTATGGACATTGCACAGCTTGTCCATGAAAGTTAAAACGTAAAAAAACTTTTGACAAGAGACATCGTGAAGCTTTTCCTGCTATACAGTAATCAGTTTTGGTCTTTTAGCTGAGCACTCACTGAAGCGGTTTATAAGTGCTGACATACACTATTATATTGAAACTACTATATAGGTCAGGTTACAAGATGCACACTCTTACCTGGCTGCAATGTTCTTGGAAAGAGTCCTTTGAAATTCCCTCTGATATGAAACCTGTATGTTCAAAACTAAAGGATGAGCTATATAGCATCATCAATCATTGTCAAGCTCAGTAACTAAGCTAAAAGCTAAAGGCATTTTTTTAGCTCTTTCACAGATCACAATTGATCTATAAATATTATAGTGCCATAAAAATACACATGGTGTTGTGTATTGGTTGTGTCTACTTGTTAAATTCTATAGCTCAATGCTTGCAAAATGATATTATTGTGCTGGCCTGTTATGTTGCCAACAAAGCTTCAAGATATTACATGGTAACTCAGGCATCTTTTCCTTCATCTTATTGTGAAAACAATCTATTTTGAGTTCATCAATTTTGTTTCAAGACTTTAATTGCTCTTTCTAGCAACCATGATTAACTTTTATTGTAGCAGGAATTTGTGGGGGTCCGGAATGTAGTAATACAATAAACCATGAATGTATGAAGAGACTGGTTGCTACAGTAGAATATTACTTCATTATGCGCTCCTGTCAGGACCCATATAACTGACCCTCTTTCTTAATTAATTATTATTTTAGCTAGAGTTTAATTTTTCAGATTTGTCTACTCGGAAACCTCAACTAGAAGAAGCTGTGAATGTTAGTTCAAGAGGATATCTAATGTTGGACTGCACTACAGGCACATCACATCATCCACATCATGTGGAATGGATAAAAGATGGAAATGTCTTATCAACTGATGAGATTAGTGAGGTACTAGCTCACACTGATCAATAGTAACTGCTTGAATGGTGCCATAATAATTCCAGCTTTGATTGCCATGTGATATACATTTACAGGTGTCTGGGGTCATTCTGACCAACTCCAGTCTACTGGTATTCAATGTGAGTGCAGCTACTGCTGGTAGATACCAGTGTATTGGCTATTACTCTGGAGAAGCAGTCAATGGAACCACAAGTTATGAAGTAACCATCACTAATGGTGAGTATTGCCTAAAGATCTCAAGCCCATTATTAATGTTATGACTATTCTTTTCTCCCAGGTACTGTGATAAGTGCTGTGATATTGGATGGACCTAGTATCTCTGGCAACACTGTGGAACTCACATGTTATGTGATAGGAGAGGAAGTATTGACAGTTGAATGGCTTCATGATGGTACACAGATTACATTAGGTAATGGTGGGTAAATAATATGTTGTTGAGTATGACATAAATTTTAATTAGTGTGTTAATTTTCATGCTATGTTTGTTTTCTTCTTGTAATAGACTATGTCACTTCATTCACAAGCATCCTCCAACTCATCACAGCTGATAGTGGAGAGTATTCTTGTAGAATCATCAATTCTATGATTCAAGCAAGTATGTCAGTGAAGTGTAAGTATCAATAATTATTATTGTATGTTTTACCATAATAATATTATTATTATCATGACATTGTGGTTACTCACAGTTACAGGTATACAACATTGATAAGCTTAAGGATAATGATTATAATTATGGTCGACATCTGCCAAATTTAAACCAGTTTAAAAGTACACATATAAACCTATTAATTATTTCATAACACTTGCATGACAAGTACTACAGTATACAGTAAGGTTAAGGTAGGTAGAGAAAGTCACGACAAACTGGGATAGGCATGCTCAGATATCAAACATACTATTCTCTTATTTCAGCTCCTCCAAAAATCACAGGAGTTGGTCGTATTCGTGAGGACATAACAAAAATTGTATCAGATCTAACAGTGTACCAGAATTCATTTATCAGAAAGCTCCAGTGTGACCTGGCTCTGCCAGCCTCTCCTTCTACTGTTGTGTACTGGTATAAAGATGGAGAGAATGTCACTGATTATTATAATTCAACTTCTGGGCAGCTGGAGTATAGAGTAGCAAGAGAAGATGTGGACAGTTTGTTTGGAGTGTACCAGTGCTTTGCTGAAAACAGTGCAGGAATGGATTACACCATTACTAGAGTACTACCTCGTCGTAAGTTATACAGCTAGTGATCATAATTCCGTGGTCAGGGTCAAGTGCTTTCTCAGCTTTATGTGCACCAGTGCTGAGTACTGTGGCTTTTAGATTACATATACTTTTATTATTGCAGGATTTGCAAATCCACCTGGAAATTTCACTTGTATCACTATTGATCAGGATGACATTGATAAGCCTAAATTCATACTCAACTGGGACCACCCCACCTTCATTCCTGGAGCTCCCTCTGCTCAGACACAATATCAGATTATAGTTCAAAGGAATGGAATTTTAGTTACACATTCAATTGGAGAAAGGATTGTTGTGGACTCTACTGAGCTCGTAATTGATGATGAGAATCTCATTGATGGAAATTACTTGTTTACTGTGTTTGTTCGAGCAGTAGGCAGGGGTGGAGCTACAGCTACCTGTTTAGTACCTGACTCTTTCAAAGACAGAAGAGAAAGAGGTATGATATGCACTGGCAAGAAAAAGAAAACAGAAGTGTACTCTTTATAACTCTAATTTTGATGCTACAGTTGTCAGAGAACTCCAGGTGTCTTGTCCTCTTGAGTTGGGTGAATCCATTACAGTGGAGTGGGATAACCCTGCATGGCCTCCTCCTCCTCCAGGTTCAAGTGCTCCACTGACACCACTGGTGGACTTCAGATCAGTGTGTCTTAATTACAATAATGGCACAAACTCTTCAGAAGTATGTAAATTTTATACACTGTTAAGCGCCAAATTTGAATTCCAGAGTTCCTTTTGATTTTGTATTTTACTTTTATAAATTACACTAGTTTTCAGTCTTCCTGGACCCTGATGATGATGATTTTGAAGTTTTTCTTCAACTTTCAACAGACATAATACTACTCTCAACAATTGCTCCATCACCAGGAGCTATATGTCTCTTTGGAGGACATTATAAATTCTCTAGTTCTATTTTTGCAAAGCAAATAGACTTTACACCTGTGCCATGCATCTTCCCTGGAATTGAGTCAACAGGTGAGCTACATTATGTGATACAAAACCCATCCTTCTGATTACTTTGACCTTGTACGATTCACTTTTATATTCAGCTGAGGTTCAACTGACAGTGTCTTGCTTAGACTCAATAGCAGTAGTTGGCTGGTGGTCATCCTCTCTTGTCAATACTATGAATGTTCTTGTAGAGGGAAATTGTATTACTCCATCATGGAAAACAGTATGTATTTTTTACTCTAGCTTAAAATTGTGGTAAATATTATAAAGTTAGTTTTCTATAAACTATGAAAAAGTTACAGCTCTCCATCTTATAAAACTCAGGCTCTTCTATCAGGCCAAGTGGTATTATAATAGCTATTTTTTGTGTGTTTTGTTTTCCAGCATTCTTTGACTAATGTGTCTCTCTCTGGTGGTGAGAATGCCTCCATCCCTGATCTACCTCACAACAGTGTGTGTTCATTCAAGGGCACATATCAGTCTGAGTCTGGAGCAACCATTGGCCTCGATCCTGTCCAGTGTATAGTGGGAGGTGAGCTATGTCTGTTATGAGTTTCTATTAATGATGACCATTTCCAACAACCTTTACCTACTATCAGTCATAGTAAGTAACTTTCAGCACCATGCATCCCAATGCTTGGCAGAATTAAAGTTTGATATTTTCAATCTGCTTACTGGGTTGGTGAACAAGAATATAATTTAATAATCCCAATACTTGTAGACAAAGTAGAGACAAGTACTACAAAACTCAATGCACTGCACACCACAGTACTTTGACCTAGCTTGAAATGATAATATTATTGGCTGTGCTATTGCACAATAAATTGTCACAATCAGCAAATGGCAAATAATTGTCTGAACTGTGAAGTGAAACTTTGTGCGGTATCACGTGTTAATTAATCAGCAATAGTTTGATCTCTTTTGTTATTGGCATTAAATTTATTCAGGTCCAATTCCTGAAATTAAGCAGCCACCAATGACAAGTTTTACTATAGAATATACTACTGAACCTCAAGAGACATTGTATCATGATCCAACTACAGCTAGTATATATACTCATCAAGTAACTGTTGATGGTAAGACATAATAATTAGGTATACACACTAAACAATGCATCCACAGGTATGCATTCACGAGGCTAGTTGGTAGCCTCATACCCAGCTAGGCTCCATAAGGAGAGGGGCAGATGCACCACATCAATTTCTTGTTTCTCTTCTCTACCCCTAATTAAGAGCCTGCATGGGTACGAGAGTTAATCTTTAACCCCCAAACAAATAGTATTATGTACATAGCCCACATCTAATGAAGTGTCAATTTTGGTTGTCTTAATTAGCGTTGCAAACTGCAGCTAGATCATATAATGCAAGCGATCAGACTGTACATTCCAGTATCATGATTTGTATTACATGTAGGTATGCATGTAAGATAAGTGTTCATGTTAAAATTAAGTGAAACACTGTAGCTACAGATTTCTACTTCCATAAGTAGGCTACATTGCTAAGACACATTATCGTGATCCAACTAAATCAAATCAGTAACTGTAGTAATCGATCCTTTTGAAAGCAAATTGAATAAAAACATGCCATGCACTTGATACTAGTACTGTAAGGTTTTGTACACAACAACTGTGATCAGTCATCATGCACTCAATAACACACAGGTCCTGATAGGAGGCCTAGAAATGTCATGGTGCTCTATGCAGTGGTCTTCTCAGTGATCAGTGTCCTACTGGTGGTCATCTTTGTCATTATCGTTAATATTGTCGTGTGCTGTGTAGTACACCATGTACGTGGAATTGATAGAAAGTATCAGGTAGGTTTGTATTAAAAATTTATACACACACAGTTACATACTCAAGTACAATGATGCCATTTAGGTAGACTAGTGAACACTATATCTAAATTGAAAGTTGTGTGTGGCTAACTAACTCTAAAAATTAATGTACAATATATCTCAAGTTGTAAGTTGACATCCTTCTGGCTAACCTATTATAAAATAGTACTATTGAAAGTTTAATTGGCCTTTTCATTGGTTTATGTGCACAGCATACCAAGCTGTGTTGTCATTTGATGCCTGAAATGCTATACAATTATGAATATCAATCGTATACAAGCACAAGCTTAAGCTTTCCCTCTCCATTACCTTGCAGCATGTCATTTATAAAACAATAATAACTAGTGAGCATAAATTATTATTCTTGTTAGCATGCACTAAACTTTCCAATCCTTAATTCTCTTCAGAAACAACTGGATTCATTGAATAAAAACAACAAAATTGATGTCTCCCATATTGAACTAGACATAAAACCCAAATGATTATATAGAAATTTTCTCAAACTAACTAATTAGACCTAACATGTGTCAAATATTTGTGTTCAGTTGCTCATTTCTTATTGTTGTTTTTGTTGTTGTGTGTGTGTGTGTGTGTATACCTTTGTTTTGTCTTTACTGTCAATAATAATTTTACCGCGTGATACTTTATTTATCATCATGCTGATTTTTTTTTTTTTTACCGTAAAATTAAACTTTTATAAAAAGAAACTTTAGTTTGTTTCATTGTCATTATAGTTAATGTTTTTGCTTTGTATTATAAAGACAATTAAATTTAATATAATGATTATTATAATTATTGTTCATGCATGCATGGGTCTGTTCAATTATTGCACAATGTCATGTCAATGACCAAATTGACCAGCCAATACTGTACTTTGATTTTACAGACAAAACAAGAATAATATTATGCTAGTTGGAGATCTTTTATTGATTTTCTGCTTAATGAGATAGAGAGTCCCACTGACAGGATGAGCTCGGATAAGGTGGTGGTTTCTTTTGTATTTTAAATTTAATACAAAGACTAGCTTAGCCTATAGTATCAACTTAATTTTTATTCTTGAATCCAAGATCCAACAAATCTGTTCTATACATGGGTTCAGCATAGAATTCAATTACTCTTGCCCATGGAGGAAGAAACCTACAGTGATAACCATCATAGGCCTAGAAACACTCAAGAACTAGTAAATATTTCCTTGTTGCACTTTATCTTTTGTCATGTATGCATGTGCACATGGCTAATCTTGCATTGATCGTGCATGGTCATTCATAATGGATGAGTATCTTACTCTTGTGATTTTATTAAAATCACAACAGTATGAAAAACTATGCATGTCTCCTCAATTGAAACTGCAACGCACAACATAAAATGCTGGTAACTATATAATTTGAAAGCCATTGAACTGCACAAAGGCCACAACTCTGATTGCAACCTGACATCCTTTATAAGATCACCCTCGACAGGATGTTTGCGGTTACGTGGCAGTCAATCGCTGACTTTGATCATAACTGTTCGTCTTCATCTGACTGGAAACTACCAGTGGCAGAGATGCAATGTTAGCTGAATGCACGATATTCACCCTAGAAAAAACAGAACAAGTTGTTAGAAACGAGTATTGATATGTCCTAGTGAAAGTTATAACAATAGCTGTAGTGGTAAAAGTTTCAGTGTGATCCAATTTTGAGTGCGCGGAAATTCTTGGAGCATATGGCCTCGACAGTCACTGTGAGAGCTAGAGGGCTGTTCTCGTTTCTGTTCTGTGCTGGTGTGTTCTTATCGACGGTACTAGGAGTATCAGATAACTATGGTGAGTCTCGATCAATAGTAAATTTGTCTGTAGCGATTGCATAAATTTGATAAGATTATTCATAGCCACTTGAGGCATAATTTGCTGTATTGATCTGCCAATCACCTATTGTCAAGGTACAGGATGTTAAATCATTGCACTAAGAACATGTAGTTACAAAACCATTTTTGGCATGCATGAGCCCTGTGTGTTGGTCGTGCATGATCCTCCTTTTCACCTCCATGAGTAAGTAGCTATAATACTATAATCGTGCAATTTGCTAAAGAACAAATACAATTACGTCAGAGGTCAAAGTGAAAGATTCACATAGGTTCCAAATTGAGCTACATTATTACACAGCAAAGATGTTATATCAAATACCTAAGTTTAGCCGGCATAATACCTACAGCTATGTACGTAGCTTTATAGTGAGATAGTGTAGCAAATGTACCTTTGAGAGTACTAACCGCATAAACAACATCCATTGTATGCGCTAGCCTCGTAACCAGGCTCTGAGTCTCCCTTTAACATTACATTAATCAACTTATCATTCGTAATTTGCTTGATTGTGCACTTACATGTAATGATGAATATCACTATTATATCATTATAGATTTCACTCTACAAGTAAGGCCTGTCAACTTCACAGAAGAGCCTTTATCTCAAGTTGTGCTCCTGGAGACTACAGTGATGTTCAACTGCAGTGCTAGTATTGAAGATCTGCCTATTGAGAACAAGCGTGACTATACTCTACCGACATTTTCGTGGCGACATAATGGAGACACACTTCCAACTGAAACTGAGGCCTCTACCAAGTGGAGGGTGGTATCCACCATGACCCATAGTGAACTACACATTGGCAATGTCTCAGAGTCAGACAGTGGCTTCTATGAGTGTGTGTGTTCTGATGGCCTTCCAAGAGATGGTGGAGAAGGCAGATACATCACTGTTAGCAGGAGAGCAAGTCTGGAAGTCATTGGTAAGATGATAATACTACAGTTATTGTGTGATTAGAAATAGAAAAATGAAGATGCCTAGCTGTATTATAATGATCGATGTTCAGTATTATTATGAACACAAGAAGATACCATCATAATTATGTGTGTAGCAACAGGGAGAATAGGAGTATACATAATTATGACAAGTTGATTGCCCTCGTCTGCCTATGTATAGCTATAGTTTGGAGTTAGTCTCAGATATTGATCTGTGTGCTCGATCACTATAATAAGTCTCTCATATAAATTGATCTGTGTTCTCACTAAAATAATGTTTACAATCATAATAATATTATGTGTTGCTACTGGTTGGACCAGTTGACCTATAGTAAAAGTGTTCCAATGGACTGACACATTATGTTACAGGCATTAAGTATTTGGTCAATAGTTTCAGTGTCTTTTCTGCTTAGTCATGTCAGCCTATAGTCTATTTCCCCCTCTCTCTGTGTTATGAGTCTTCTAATTGCTAACACCCAACTTGGTGTCTCCTCTAATGCAGTTGTTCTGAGTACAGGAACTACAAACTGAAACATACTCCATGGAACTGTGTCCCTCTACATGTTCTATGGTCAACACTTGTGTATACAGTGCTGTCCACAGTACTCTGGTAGATACCCTAGAAAGTAGTCTTGGCTTAAAACAGGAGTGTTTGTAACCAAAGAGGCTGTGAGCCTATTGTTGATGGTATGAAAGTGAATACCAGTGCATACCTTAGGCTCTCAATAGTTCAACCTTGGCCAAATTATGTTCTATTGTTGTGTATATAAGCTGATCTGTCACAAGATGTGTCATGAGAGTCACACTAGACTGCATGAACTTAACCTTGTCTTAGGGACATACATGGTTCAATGGTTCATTGGAATATCTACCCCTATTATGTAATGACCTTTCCCTTTCATCCCTTCCAGTATGTAGCTAAGCTTGTAGCATGCATGATGCCATACCTACAGAATGTAAACCCATCCAAAGCCGTTTGGAAACTGTAATTCATGCAATCTAAATGTATTGAAGCACTATCTCCATTGCATCTGAAGACCATCGTGTTTGATGGACACAGGTACTGTCAGTGTGTATAGGTTTCCCAGGATCCTCACCATTCTACAGACTGTACGCTAGTGATCAATGGTATGTACCTTGGTTGTTGGAGGAAAATCACCAGGTCAGGTTACAAGATGCACCCTGTTACCTGCAAAAATTCTTAGAAAGAGCCCTTTGAAATTCCCTCTGGTATGAGACTTTGAAGGCTTTCGTTGCATGCCCATATGTTGGTGTTGCATGTGTGTTCAAAGTGAAGATTATGCCAAAAATCAAATTATTCTTAGTGTGTGGCTTCAGAATCTTTGTGTTGTCATCAATATGTGTTTGATGAAGGAGTGTCTGTTTACTTCCTCCATGTTCACTACTAACCAGGCAACACACCTTCTGTGGTGCATTTAGAGTGCATGTATATGTTGTTGACAGTGAGGTGTGTCACTTTAATTTCCTCAATTCTCTCATATCAACACACAAGAATTGCAATAATAATATCACTGTACACTTACTCATGTTATTGTTGTTGAGGGTTCCTGTTTCATTGTGTACATTGTGTTACCAGATATAGATGCTTTATGGTTGATGTTTGGTGAGAAGGGGCTGGATTGAAATTTCATCCTTTCTTTCTGTGTCATTCCAGGACTTACTTAGAGTCTTTGCAATCAAATATTATTGATGCTGATATAATGATAATTGTTTGTAACAAGATTAGTGCTACATGATGAAAAGGAAAGGATTCCTGAGTTACCATGCTTGTTGTTGATTTATAGCTCAATGCTTGCAGATGATGTCTGCCTCACATGTATGTTGGCAACAAACTTCAAACTGTTTGCACACATTACTTTGAATATGGAATTATTTTGAATCCTTTGGTGGAGCGTATTCAATGATTCTTGTTGATTACTGATAACTTGTGTGATAACAAACAATAATTATTATTATAATTTAGCCATACAGAATTGAGGACAAAGAACGTAATAATTATTGTTGTAATTATTGATTATTAGTTTATAAATGTACTTCTTAAAATAATAAATATAACTCTATACTATCTTTTCAGATTTGTCTACTCCAAAACCTCAACTACAAGAAACTGTGAATGTTAGTTCAGGAGGATATCTTCTGTTGGACTGCACTACAGGCACATCACATCATCCACATCATGTGGAATGGATAAAAGATGGAAATGTCTTATCAACTGATAAGATTAGTGAGGTACTAGCTCTAGTACACTGCATCAATAGTAACTGCTTGAATGGTGCCATAATAATGCCAGCTTTGATTATTGTGTTGCCCATTTGCAGCTGTCTGGGGTCATTCTGACCAACTCCAGTCTATTGGTATTCAATGTGAGTGCAACTACTGCTGGTAGTTACCAGTGTATGGGCTATTACTCTGGAGAAGCAGTCAATGGTACTACAACTTATGAAGTAAATGTCACTAATGGTGAGTATTGCCTAAAGATCTCCTATTATTAATTGGGGCGAGCCTGAGCGAGCCCCACATGGTCTTTGTAACTGGTAAAATTTCTGTTTGCTTGTTGGTTTGTACACGGTGGACACTTTCCGTATATTCAAATTATTCGAACGGTAACATGCAGTCCAGATTACGTCACAAAAATATTGAAATTTGGAATTGCACAATATAAACGTACACGTGGCCGGCAGAGACTGCAGACTGTAGCTTGCTTCATAGAGAGAGGCATAGATCTTGAGAGAGCGAAAGAGAAAGGAGACTCGACGCAGAGACAACGCTGCGCAGACAACTCATAAGGAGCCGGACTGTCAGAGCTCAAATTGAAACCAAATTATAGACCACTCCTGAGGCTGAGAGAGCCTCGATCTTCTCAGTAGAGCTGAAGCATCTGAGCAGACACTGCCGTGGGGACACTACTCGTGAGAGATACCGTCTCTTGAAGCAGACCTAGAGAGACTACACCTCACGCAGGAGCAAATTTAATATTGAGCAACTATGACACCATGCTTTAAGCAGCTAGTCTAGCAAGGCCAACTCACACTTGCTCCGCCTGGCACAGTGATGGCCACTGAGAAAACTTTCAGCTAATTGACAATTTCACATTGACACTGACATACTGACAGAGATATTGTCTTCTTCTCAATCAAGAAATGCTGCCTCATGAGCTCTTCTTTCATGACATTTATACCCGGCATCTAGGTATATATATAACTTGAAACAGAATCAACTTGATGTATATATAGCAACTGGAAAGGAGACTCTCAAGGTGTAGTACAGCGGCACCAAAGGGAAGCCACTCAACACAAATATGCGATGGAGAGTGCTTCATATCTACAACTGTCAGCACCCTGGAGATGCCTCTATACTTGACAGTTAACGACCTAGCTATACTGGTTGGTCAAGAGTGAGAAGAGTTTGCAAGCAAAGTCCCCTATACAACAAATGTACGAGGTACCAAGCAGTACTGTCTCATATAGCCACCATTGGAGTGACTGCTCTTGCTTGTTCTTCAACTCTGCTCTCCCGAATCTACGTCTTCAAACACCTCAAGGCTCCAGCAGTCATGAATCATGAGATGCAACATAAGAACATGCACATGCGTACCTCTACCCTTGAGACCACAGAGCTACTCATGCAGGCTCGCCCCCATGATGCTTTGCATCACCCTAGTGTTATTTCATTTTATGACTATTCTTTTCTCCTAGGTACTATGATAAGTGCTGTGATATTGGATGGACCTAGTGTCTCTGGCAACACTGTGGAACTCACATGTTATGTGATAGGAGAGGAAGTATTGACAGTTGAATGGCTTCATGATGGTACCCAGATTGGATTAGGTGTGTATTGTATATTTTCATCTGATGATTCTTACCACTTCTTCAAGGATTCGATCTAATTACTACCTCGATCATTTATCTTTGCAATAGACCATGTCACTACATTCATCAGCACCCTACAACTCACCACAGCTAATAGTGGAGACTATTCTTGTAGAATCGTCAATTCTATGATTCAAGCAAGTATTATGAACTTAACCTTGTCTTAGGGGCATATACATGGTTCAATGGTTCAGTGGAATATCTACCCCTATTATGTAATAACCTTTCCCTTTTATCCCTTCCAGTGTGTAGCTAAGCATGTAGCATGATGCCATACCTATAGAATGTAAACCCATCCAAAGCCGTTTGGAAACTGTAATTCATGCAATCTAAATGTATTGAAGCACTATCTCCATTGCATCTGAAGACCATCGTGCTTGATGGACACAGGTACTGTCAGTGGGTATAGGTTTCCCAGTATCCTCGTCATTCTATAGACTGTACGCTAGTGATCAATGGTATGTACCTTGGTTGTTGGAGGAAAATCACCAGGTCAGGTTACAAGATGCACCCTGTTACCTGCAATATTCTTAGAAAGAGCCCTTTGAAATTCCCTCTGGTATGAGACTTTGAAGGCTTTCGTTGCATGCCCATATGTTGGTGTTGCATGTGTGTTCAAAGTGAAGATTATGCCAAAAATCAAATTATTCTTAGTGTGTGGCTTCAGAAGCTTTGTGTTGTCATCAATGTGTGTTTGATGAAGGAGTGTCTGTTTACTTCCTCCATGTTCACTACTAACCAGGCAACACACCTTCTGTGGTGCCTTTAGGGCTGTATGTTGTTGACAGTGAGGTGTGTCACTTTAATTTCCTCAATTCTCACATATCAACACACAAGAATTGCAATAATAATATCACCATACACTTACTCATGTTATTTGTTGTTGGGGGTTCCTGTTTCATTGTGTACATTGTGTTACCAGATATAGATGCTTTATGGTTGATGTTTGGTGAGAAGGGGCTGGATTGAAATTTCATTCCTTCTTTCTGTGTCATTCCAGGACTTGGTTGAGTCTTGCAATCAAATATTATTGATGCTGATATAATGATAATTGTTTGTAACAAGATTAGTGCTATGTGATGAAAAGGAAAGGATTCCTGAGTTACCATGCTTGTTGTTGATTTAAAGCTCAATGCTTGTAGATGATGTCTGCCTCACATGTATGTTGGCAACAAATGTCAAACTGTTTGCACACATTACTTTTGAATATGGAATTATTTTGAATCGTTTGGTGGAGTGTATTCAATGATTCTTGTTGATCACTGATAACTTGTTTAGCCATGCAGAATTGAAGTCAAAGAGCATAATAATTATTGTTGTAATTATAGTGATTATTAGTTTATAAGTGTGCATCTTAAAAATAAATATAACCAGTTATCCTATACTATCTTTTCAGATTTGTCTACTCCAAAACCTCAACTAGAAGAGACTGTGAATGTTAGTTCAGGAGGATATCTTCTGTTGGACTGCACTACAGGCACATCACATCATCCACATCATGTGAAATGGATAAAAGATAGAAATGTCTTATCAACTTATGAGATTAGTGAGGTACTAGCTCACACTGCAGCAATAGTAACTGCATGCTTGAATGGTAAGATAATAATGCCAGCTTTGATTATTGTGATGCCCATTTGCAGCTGTCTGGGGTCATTCTGACCAACTCCAGTCTATTGGTATTCAATGTGAGTGTAGCTACTGCTGGTAGATACCAGTGTATGGGCTATTACTCTAGAGAAGCAGTCAATGGAACCACAACTTATGATGTAGCCATCACTAATGGTGAGTATTGCCTAAAGATCTCCTATTATTAATGTTATTTCATTTTGTGACTATTCTTTTCTCCCAGGTACTGTGATAAGTGCTGTGATATTGAATGGACCTAGTGTCTCTGGCAACACTGTGGAACTCACATGTTATGTGATAGGAGAGGAAGTAGTGACAGTTGAATGGCTTCATGATGGTAACCCACCTCAGATCAGATTAGGTGTGTATTGTATATTTTCATTTGATGATTCTTACCAATTATTAATAACTCATTTATCTTTGCAATAGACCATGTCACTGCATTCACCAGCACCCTACGACTCACCACAGCTGATAGTGGGGTATATTCTTGTAGAATCATTAATTCCATGATTCAAGCAAGTATAACAATCATAAGTGAGTATTGTAAAATTATAGTTAAATCTGCATGTTTATGCACAATGATAATGATAATTATTAATACACTTCTAACTCACTTTGGTATTCATGTATGGCTGAGTTCAGTCCAACATAAAGCTGGAATATCTGTGCTGTTTACGTCAAAATACATTATCATAATCATTTCAGCTTCTCCAAGAAGTACAGGAGTTGGTCGTATTCGTAAGGACATCACACATCGTGTAATGGATCTTAAAGTTGAACCTAATCCATTTATTAGAAAGCTTCAGTGTGATCTCTCTCTGCCAGCCTCTCCTTCTACTGTTGTATACTGGTATAAAGATGGAGAGAATGTCACTGATTATTATAATTCAGTTTCTGGGCAGCTGGAGTATAGAGTAGCAAGAGAAGATGTGGACAGTTTGTTTGGAGTGTACCAGTGCTTTGCTGAGAACAGTGCAGGAGTTGATTACACCATTACTAGAGTACTACCTCGTTGTAAGTTTAGTGTAAGGGCAATTGACTGGTTGGCCACTCATTCTGTTGTACCATATAATTATACCATGCACTTTTCATGGTGTGTAACTTCATGGTTTTCAAGGATCAGTTAAGCACTGTCCATGAAAATTGTTCAACAAATATTATAATATTATGTAATCTGAGAGATTTAAATGTCCAAATAGGCACATGTATAATTATAGCAATAAAAAAATTATAAGCTCAGACTTTTCTGATGATTAAAGTTGTGTGTGATTTTTTTGTAGGTATGGTATGATTTTAGCTTTGAAAAGCCATCATGGTTTGCTGGCTACACTTTTTTGCTGAGCCTTACCACTATCTAGGTGTAGTTACTAAACCCAGAGCTTTTGTACAATTCTATAAGGTAGCCTCTTAGTTAGCTTCTAGGTCATACCTCTAGATCAATGCTTATTAATAAGCAGACTCAATTTGATGCAGGGCTCCTTACTTAATTAATTATCATGAGAAAATAACTCCAAATCTGTGCAAATCAAAATTTGATGACAGAAACCTAAGCTCATATAGCACTCTATAATGTTTATCTACTTGCTATGTGGTCACACAATCATTTTGTTATTATCTGTAGCACTTTTTACATGTTATACTTTATGTAAATATAATACTATTGTTTTTACAGGGTTTGCTAATCCTCCTGGAAATTTCACTTGTATCACTGTTGATCAGGATGTTCTAGATAAACCTAAGTTTATTCTCAACTGGGACCGCCCCACCTTTATTGCTGGACTTCCTTCTGAGGCTCAGGCAGAATATCAGCTGATAGTTAAAACAAATGAAATTGTGGTTACACGTGAATTTCATATTACCACTACGGAGTTTATAGTTGATGATGAGAGTCTAGTTGATGGAAATTACCTGTTTACTGTGTTTTTTCAGACAGAAGACAGGGGTGGAGCTAATGCTACCTGTTTAGTATCTGACTCTTACCCAGATAGAAGAAAAAGAGGTATGTAGAAATAACTCGAGCAACTATTTATGTTGTATAGTTCATCATTATTTTGGTGCTACATGCAGTTGTCAGAGAACTCAATGTGTCTTGTCCTCTTGAGTTGGGTGAATCCATTACAGTGGAATGGGATAACCCAGCATGGCCTCCTCCTCCTTTAGGGTCAAGTGCTCTACTGACACCAGTAGTGGACTTCAGATCAGTGTGTCTTAATTACAATGGCACCAACTTTTCAGAAGTATGTAAATTTTGTACTTTTGCCTTTGCAAATCTGAATTCCAGAGTTCCTTTTGATTTGTAATTTACTTTACACTAGTTTTCAGTCTTCCTGGACCCTGATGGTGATGATTTTGGAGTTTTTCTTCAACTTGCAACTGATGTAGTACTACTCTCAACAATCGCTCCATCACCAGGAGCTGTTTGTCTCTTTGGAGGACATTATAAATTCTCTAGTTTTTTTTTTGCAAAGCAAATAGACTTCACACCTGTGCCATGCATCTTCCCTGGAAATGAGTCAACAGGTGAGTTACATGTACATTATGAGTGATATAATTATACAAAACTCATCCTTCTGAATCAGTGCATTAATTACGTGAAATTCACATTTATTTACCATTCAGATGAGGTTCAACTGAACGTGTCTTGCTCAGACTCAATAGCAGTAGTTGGCTGGTGGTCATCCTCTCTTGTCAACACTACTGATGTTGTTGTAGAGGGAAATTGTATAACTCCAACTTGGGACCCAGTAAGTATTTGACTTGTAAAATGTACATTACTTAGTGTGCAAAAATTCACAGACTGTTCTAGCAAGCTAACAAATGCATAAATTATGTTGTTTTCCAGCGTTCTTTGACTAATGTGTCTCTCTCTGGTGGTGAGAGTGCCTCCATCCCTGATCTACCTCACAACAGTGTGTGTTCATTCCAGGGCACATATCAGTCTGAGTCTGGAGCAACTATTGACCTCGATCCTGTACAGTGCATAGTGGAAGGTAGTAAAGCCATCATTGATTCTTATTATGATGATTGTTACCAAAGAGCAGTTTGTTTTCTAGATCTCCACCTTCCTTTCATTCCACTCTCAATTTTTTTGAATATTCAGGAATAGCTACTATAGACAGCGCAAACTAGCACTATGGTAGCTAATTTAAATACCTTTTTCATCACCTGCATTCACAAAATGGCGGCATGACCTCCTGTTGCACACACGCTCACATATACTCACAACAATAATTTATGACTAATAAAAATATTAAATTATTATACGATTGCCCATGGTAATGTGTGTGCTTAATATTTGCTCTAGGTCCTATACCAACCACGCAACCACCAACAACAGAGCAACCAACCACTCTACTACCAAACACACAACTACCAACACCTACTAGTAGTGAACCTCCAAAGACTACTGATGGTAAGACAATAAGATAAACATTCATTGAGTACATTCAATCAGCACATTAAGTTGACATAATAATTATGTAAAGACTGAGGGTGAATAGTTTCATAAATGCTGTATTCCGATGGTGACTCAATAATTGTCATTCAAGCATTTCAGGTCATGGACCCAACACCACATTAATTAATTTTATCAAAATTGTTGCTGGGATTGTGCTAAGCACAATCAATAATCAACAAGCACTCATAAAATTGTTGAGTAATCTAAAACTACCCTTGCTCAAAAAATAGTTACTAAAATGATACAATTCATTAGCCTAGAGTAATGAAAATGACAATTAACAAGCCAAAGTATTCTTACTACACTGTACTTGTAGCTGGAAAACAATGCCTCATTAAAAATATTTTGCATGTCATATTTGCTATTGTTGTGATCAGTCATGTAAACAATATGTAGGTACTAAAAGGAATACCATGGTGGTCTATCCAGTGGTGTTCTCAGTGGTCAGTGTCCTACTGGTGGGAATCTTTGTCGCTGCTATTATTATTGTCGTGTGCTGTGCAGTACAGTATGTGCGTGAGGTTGAGGAACAAAAAAAGGTGTGTGTGTGTGTGTGTGTGTGTGTCTGTTAGTGGAAGAGTACTACAGTTCTGCTTACTCAGTAACATAATGATTGCTTTTAAAAAAAAAAATTAATGTCACAATGTAAACCTCCAACAAAATGCTTGCATTACTTCAAGTAGACAGCATTTGGGGCTAGCAGCCCTCATGCTGTACGTCCCACTTGAAATAATGTAACTATAATGTGTGTGTATTATGTGTGTGTATAGCTAGCTATATAGAGTGAACTTGAGCTTAACTATTGCTAGCACAGCTTACATTCATGTGACATTGTACATATGCATGTACTGACATGTGCTGAGCAAACCAAAATACTAAATAGTGCTATATATACACAATGCAGCTGAACAAAGTAGTTCAATTGCATGTTGTATGCTTTTACATGACAATGAATGTATACTTTGTGATAACTTTTTTCAATAAATTTTTATACATTCTCTGCAGAAACGACTGAATCCATGGTCTAAAATGAATGAAATTGACTTCACCGAGTTTGAAGTAAGAATAAGTACATGTTAGCAGATGAAGATTCTGTCAGTCTTGTGATTTCTAGTTATTGTTATTTCTCCATAAATCCCTGACTAGAATCACGATAATATTGTTATCTTGGCTAGAATTATAATTGACTAATGCCAAAAAGAGCCTCTAAGCTAGTTCAGTGATTGTCGAGCTTTTCCTGAAGGGTTGTAAGAATTTTGTTGTTGTTGTTGCTGTTGTTGTTGTTGTTGTTGTTGTTGTTGTTGTTATTATTGATGTTGTAAATACACTTTATAGTATGTTTATACAAGATATTCAGCTTGCCCATGATTTACATAGTAATCCTTCATTTTACCCATATTATCTTTGACCATGCACACATCCAGGATCCTATTGAACCTGACAACCCACCACTCTACTACATCAAAGGCATTGATGAAGACAATGAATCTGTTGTCACTCATGTGGACTACCTCTTTAGGGAAGAGCTAGGCTCCACCACGCTCCACAGTAGCTCACTGACCTCTGTTATGAAATCTGTGAACACTCCATCAGCCTCGCAAAATGAACCACTGGTTTTGAATCGATTTCTTGATTACAATTTAACGAAGAGTAGTTCAAGTACATTTCCAGAACACCTCCAATCAGGTGAATTGGAATTTGATGTTCAAAGCAATATTGACAGCAGCATCCACAGCGAGTCTAGATCCGAGATTCAAGAAGATAAGCTACACAGCTCTGCTGTGATGACAGAGCCTCCACCCCATCTACAAATTGATCGTGATTTCATTCAACTGGTCAAAGACACGCCAGTTCCAGTACATCAGCCTGATTACAAAAACAGTGCTGCCAGCAGTGGATATGGTACCGAATCAGAGACATACTATACCACTCAGTACTTTGAGTCAAGACAGGCAGAACTTTCAGAAGTTTGTGAAGAAGAAGAAAGAGAAAGCAAAGAGATGAACAATAAACCTAGCTTGTATGCAAAAGCCTCTTCACTGTCTTCAGATTCAGAAGGCACTGAAGTTTTAACATCTGAAGCAATTAACATATCAAGTAGTACTCAGAGTTTACCGACACTTGGTTCTTCTGACCGCTGTAGACCACCCATTGCTCGGCACACTCACAAAGAACTTGATTTCAAACACAGCAATGACTCCAGTGGAAGTGCACCTCTCTATCTTAACTACACTGATGAAGAAGGCTATTTACATCTTGAATACAGGAAGTCAGACCTTTAATATCTGAACTCTCAATCGAATCAGGTTCATGTTCATCATATTTACAATAATTTATTATTTATTTTTAATACAGTCCGTCAATTTTTTTGTATTAGTTTTTTGAAGTTTCAAGTGCCAGCAAAAATTTCAGTATCACCATTCAAACTCAATGAATTGTTTATTGTGAAAGCATTAAATCAATGCACAATTTTATTTATTTGTTAGAGAGAGCAGACGCAATATTATACACACGTAGCTCCAACATTACTACTTTGGATCTCGATTAGTTAGTACTGCAACATGCATATGGCTCATGCATGCCTGTGGTCACTGTATATCACTATAAGACTAGCATGTCATGGCCATCATGCATGCATGCAGTATATAACTGTTTGGACAAGCACATGCATGATTTCGTACAGATTAACACAAAACAGTAACTATGGTTTGTAGCTACTGATTCTGATCATGTTAATACTGATAGGAATCGTTAACTGATTGAGACAACATCTAATGTCATTCAACGTACTACACTAAGCATGATTTCAGGACATACTGCATGCCAGTGCATGGGTCATAAGTTAACAATAGTACTAGTGCTACTCTACCCTGGATCAATATGTACTCTAGAACAAGTTGGGAGCTGCATGGAGTGTAAGGTAGCAGTCAGAAGATCGACTGATTATGAGAAAATTAATTAAGACTTATAGTACGTGCTTATGGTTGACGTGGTAAATAATTGATAAGAATGTTTTCTTAAAGTGAACTCTGTGCTTATTTTGAAGTGAGTACATGATGTGACAAAATTATCTGTTATTATTCATTGATTCCTAGAACAGTAACCATTTGAATTGGTAATGGAAATCATTTTGTTTCATATAACCGATTCATAGATTAGAGATGAACTTCATTGAATATTAACTTTAATCATTACATATCTACTATTGAAGTCAAAGTCACTCCAAATTCCTTTCTGTAATATGAATATTATCATTATCCCATCAAAATGCCATAAAGGACACAATATGTCATACAAGAACTGTTTTGAAGCTTGTTGTGATCTCAGTGATGTAACTTTCCATCCATCTGAAGTTCTAAGATAGGCATGATCATTGTGGGTTGATATAGTCAGTCAGACTCAAAAACTTTAGCATACTGTCCCAAGCTTATAAGGGTTGTTTCTTACTCACTGCTTCATTAGTATACACCCAGAAGCAGCAGCATCTAGCTATACACATTATCTAGTTGTAAGTACATGTTGAGACATCAGAGATGATATATAATGATGTAGAGATGATGTATGTAGCAATTACTTGATGCAAATAATACCTAACTGGTGTACGTACTACCCACTGATTTATCACGACAATAATCCGAGGTTAGAGGTTAACATATTATACTGAAGCATACATTTATCTACTATTACCATCATTACATATGTTTATCTGTGCAGTTCAGCCAGAACCTGGCTTACGTATACTCAGTGCTGTGTGTGATCTAGAAGGAGGTATGTATTACCAGTATGTATGTAGCAATTTCTTGTACTCCAAGAACTGAAAGCAATTAAAGGGGAAAAAATAATCACAATTTTATTATAGGCTATGGGAAATAATCTCCTCAGTGTAGTGATCACCCCTAAATAAATAATAAAAACAACGAAAAACTGACTAATTTGACAATTATTTTTACAAAGAATTAAAGTTCCAACAAAAACAAAACATGAAACTATTCATGGTAGCTATTATGTAATAATTATCACCCTTATTATATACACAGCAGCATGAGAGCATAAGGTGACTGCACATGTACAGTACCACTCCAGCCCCTCCCCCTTAGATACAATCATCAAGAGAAAGGCGAGTCGTTCAAGAAGGAAAGGATTTCTTCGACTGTAAGTGTATTGTGTCGCTCGAAGAGTCACTGTATACGTACGCCTAACATTTTGTATGGCATTGAATTGTGTGTTCTAGTATACATAGAGTCACGTAAAAGTAGTTGGATAGTGTGAAATTCACAATTCTAATACTGTTGGTGACAGATTTTTTTGTAGTTGTACTGTAAACACTAGCCGACTTGTTGATTCATTTGGTACTAGATACCTGAAAATACCTGTGAGAATAACTTTTGGGTTATTTTTTTGGGAACGTGACATATAAGATCTACATGTCAGTACATCAATGGTAAAGAATGACTTGACATAATAATGTTATATCTTGAATCATGTTGTTGAGAAACTGTATACTGTAGTTTACCAAAAGATAACTGTGATTCTTTACATGTGCTGTATTTTCCTCTACTGTATCCAGAAATATAAACCCAGAAAGAAGCATAATAATAATAATAATCAATCACTTCCCAAATGGTGGCTACCATTGTACTACTTGTGGTTACAGTTATCTTTGTAACTCAATTCAAGTTCTCCAAAGCCAATGACAATCGAATCGATTGTGATGGATACCAAGGTTAGCATAAATTATAATGCCTAGCAGGTGTACGTACTACCCACTGATTTATCACCACAAACAATAATCCGAGGTTTAAGGTTAACATACTGAAGTATACATTAACTATTATGTATCTACTATTACCATCACAATAAAATGTTTATCCGTGCAGTTCAGCCAGAACCTGACTTACATATAGTCAGAGCAGTGTGTGATCTAGAAGGAGGTGTGTATTACCAGTGTCAGAGAAACCACCCCAATGTGGGGGGCTTCCAGATTGACTACAACTGTAGTGTGACTAATAGTGACATGGTAAGTGAATGCATGACATGTGCCTTTTCTAGCAACTAAGGCTGGCTGATTGATTTTAGCTATCACCAATCAGCATCAGGTCAGCCACCTCTATGAATGAAATTACTGCAGTTTAGTTGACACTGGAGCATGCATTAACTGAATATGTAGACACACACCTCTCAATGCAGTCAGAGTTGTAGAATGCAGCCATTGAGTTCACATAGAATAATATTATATTAGCTATCTGTTGAGATTTGATGTAGTATAGTTTCACCCAGTCTTCCATTTGCATGTAAATTTAACGCAAACAATTTTAACATGAAAACTTTGTGTACTTTCAATGCTATTTACAGAGTATAGCAGACTCTAACCCCCCCATTTACCCACACTGGTGCTGGTACTGGATATGAAGTGACTTTACCAAACAATGGCAGTGGGTATTCTTGTTCAATTGGAGGATGCTATTCTAGTGAAGGGACAGACCGCACATTTTATAAGATACCTCCCGTTACTTGCACTGGCAGTATGGTTGCAGCTACCATTGCTCCAAATAGTACCATTGGGTCAATAGCTACTTCCACAACCTTCAAAACCCTCACTTCACTTCAGCCTACATCCTCTCCTGTGGAGACACACACTAACAATGATTTACCAGACAGTACAAAAGGTATGCTTGTCTGGTTCACAAAGATATTTGTGTGAAAAGCTAGTCTCATATAGCCAGCCCCTCTCTAGTATTTGCTCCGCCCCAAAATTAATTAGAGAGGGGCTGGCTACACGACACTATAAAAAGTATAGCATGATAACTTGTATGAATAATTTTTACCGTCTAACTGGAAATATTGACAGTCAAAAAATTTGACCATTTGCTCCACAGAACATGAAAAATATGTAATAATATTGATAAATTTAAATTTGATGATTTCCCTGTGGGCATAGTACATTCATATACAGCACCCAAAATATCAGTGGATTTAAATTTGACAATTCAGAGTTTGACCGTCAAACTGTCAAGTCCTCATCAATATTTCTGGCTAAACAGTAATCAGAAGAGGTTGCCTGATTATGATTATCATTTTTTTCATACAGGTATCATTGCTGGAGTTAGCATTGGAGGGACAATACTAGTACTAGTTGTGGTTGTGGCTTCTACCATTTTATGTCTCAAGAAGCATAAATCAAGGTATGCAAGTGAAATTTGGTGAACACCCACCTATATACTTCATGTTAACAAGAAACAATCCATAATATGGCTACAGAGACCAGGCCCTATGTATGCCTTTTGTGAAGGACCAGACGTGATAGAGCATCTCAAACTCTCTATCCTAGGCCAGCATGATATTCTTATCACTGTCACATACCGCATGTCTTGACTCAACTGCCTCACCAGTGGCATGTTACGAATGCTCATTCACATTGATGTCATTGAAACTTCAAAGCACTCACATAATATAGCCCAGCCCACCCTACCTATGCTTTGCATGTGCCTAGTATAGTATTAAAGTACTATCATAAGGAAAAGTCTGCATAAGAAAAATTAAACAGATCAACTCGACTAGATCATCACCAATTGTAATGCAATGTGTAGGGTCCCAGGCCTGATGGACACACAATGGAAATTATTTATAATTATATTATAATTATTTTTTACAATAACAATAATTACTATCATCTTGTTATTACTCTTCAGTTCAAAGAAAAACAGTCTATCAGTTGAGAAAGAATTGGCCGTTGTAAGTATGCATGAATCAAATCAGTACCGTATAGCGAGAAAGTGTCAAACATTTGCGGATGTCTCTAGTCAAACATTTTTGCATTTTAACTTTGGTGTATGAGCTGTGTGAGCTCATGATATGTATAAGTTACGGAGAATTTCATGGATAAAACTTTCACAGATGGATCATGATATATCTGCAAATAGTGTAAAAGTTAAACACTGCGAAACTTTCACGCTAAAATATTATGGTATGTTACACACCATTTTTAAAATCTCATTCTACTAACAGGCAGAGCCAGTTAGGGTAGACTTAACTCAACCAGACTGGAAGGAAGATGAAAAGACAATTTTTGACCCCCCTGAGAACATTGTGGAACTCAATCACAGCCCAGGACCAAAACTCAAGGTATTACGGTATAATTTATGTGTCAATTAGATCATTTTGGCTCATGATCAGTTGAAACATATATAATAATTGTTTGTAATGCTAATTTCTTCGAAATTATTTGATGTAAATTACATTTCTTATGAAGCAAAAAGTGTAATGCTAGTTTTGCTATACTCAATCTCTACATACACCATATATTAGGCTGTGCATACTCCGGGCATGCTGGAGTCTGACACTTCCAGTACTGTAACATCTGAAAGGGGTAGTCACAATTCTGGTGACTACTTGGAACCACCAAGCGATATTGATAGTGAAAATAGTTTACGTGGAAATGAAGGACATTTGCAATTGAAGACTGAAGAGGACACAACCCCTGGTACCATTTCTGACGCTTCAATAAAGCTAGACCTACTTAATAAGAGCACCCAAGAGGCTGATTCTGCTGGTTTCTATGGCAACTACCCTAAAACCATAGAGGGTTCCAGTGAGCAGGTTGTACCTCCACAGCAAGACCAGACAGAGTCTCTCACTCACAACATACCCTGCAGTAATCCTCTTCTTGATCAAGACCACAGACTTAGTGATTTCTTCTTGGCAAGTTCAGATCCATCATCACTAGTGTACAGGCAGGATAACACTGGTGGCAGTTCATCAGCAGGCTATGTAACAATGGATGGAAATCAAATAATTACAAGTGTGTGACAGTCGATAGCTGTGTTTGTGTTTGGCTCACTACAGTAAAAAGTACATTTGTGTTTTTAAAGTCTGTCTGCATATTGTTGACAATAATTTTTATTGTTCAAGTCTTTGTTTATTATACTATGCTTGATATAATTATACGTAAAATTGTATCTGGGGCTTACTGTTTTTCCAATCAGGAAATCAACAATACAAGTCAGCTAGTTATAAAAATATATGAAGGGGCAGAGTTTTAAAAAAAAACTAATGAAACAAGGCAAGACTCCAAATTGTGTTTTACCCAGCTATGTTTCATATGCATGGAGAGATACCAAACACAATAGTACAGTCTTACATATAAACTGGTGTTCTATTGTTGGGGTGGGGGTGAGGTGAGGATTGAGGTTTCAACAAGAAAGGAACCACCAGAATTTATTCATAGCACATGGTGTGGTTCAATCACATTACCATGTACTTCCGTGTCCGTATGACTTGTCTAACAGGTGTTCCCACATGTTTATTAACATGCACGCAGATTGGCAGCCCCTCCCCCTTTTGATCAAATGATTCGAGAAGGCGAGACGTTGAAGAGGGAAGGATTTCTTCGACTGTAAGTGTAGTATGTACACAGAGCCACCCTACATGTACGCCTAGCATTCTGTATGGGATTAAACAGTGTACTGTAGATTTCTATAGGCAGCCACATAGAAGTAGTGTACCGCTCGTCCCGGTGAAATACGCTTTATGTTGGTCAACTTTGTGAATAGCGGTGTAAAGAGTTTTTAGTAGTTGTACTAAACACTGGTCAGCTTGTTGACTCATTTGGTACCATAATACCTCTGGGAATAACTTTTGGTTTACTTTTGGGAATCATTAAGGGTCTACATGTGTGGTGAAGGATGACTAGAGCATATAATCTTTAGACCTAGCTAGAGTGTTGAACTGTGTACTAATTAAAGTCTTTATCCAAAGATAATTGTCTTTGCTTGTGCTGTATTGTTCTTTTACCCAGAGAAAAATAATGACTTCTCAAATGTTGACTACCACTGCACTACTTGTAGTTACATGTGTCTTTGTAACTCAGTTCAAGTTCTCTAAAGCCAATGACGATCGGATTAATTGTGATCAATACCAAGGTTAGCATAGATTATAATACCTAGCAGGTATACAGTACTACCCACTGATTTCACCACAATCAATGTTAATAATTATGTTCATCCATACAGTTCAGTCAGAACCTGACTTACGTATAGTCAGAGCAGTGTGTGATCTAGAAGGAGGTGTGTATTACCAGTATCAGAGAAACAACCCCAATGTGGGGGGCTTCCAGATTGACTACAACTGTAGTGTGACTAATACTAACATGGTAAGTGAGTGTATGTGCCATTTCTAACAACTAAAATTTTATTAGCCATTTTCTAGCTGCATTGTTGATGGGATCACTGCCAGGCACCCAAGGGTCTATAGGGCTAATGATAAGCATAGTAGTAAAATTATGACATTCGCCCACATTTTGTCTGCGTGTATGTATTTTGTTGGAGCTGTGGTCTTTATTAGTTAAACTCTGTACATTATCAGCTATGAATGAAATTACTGGTCAGTTTATAGTTGACACTGGAGCATGCACTAAATCAATCAGCAGATACACACCTCTCAATGCAGCCAGTTCTATGTGTTATCCATACTGAGATCTTTGTTCTCAGGTACAGTAATAGTTCCACCCATGTAGTCTTGATCTGCAAGACATAGTTAACTATATTTTTATGGTTGTGTAACTGTTTGCAAGTGATAGAACAACACTAGCATGACACAAACACAAATGTTTTAACTTGAAAATATTCTCTACTTTCAATGCCATTTGCAGAGTATAGTGGACTCTTACCCTGTATTTACCCGCACTGGTACTCGTACTCGTTATGATGTGACTATACCCAACAATGCCGGTGAATATTCTTGTTCAATTGGAGGGTGCTATTCTAGTGAAGGGGAAAGCCGCACCACTTATAGGATGCATCCTACTAGTTGCACTGGTATGCTAATTACTAGTACTGCTACAACACAGTCATCCATTGCTCAGTCAATAGCTACCACCAAAAGCTTCTTGACTTCAAATAAAGCACTCCCAACTGGTACAATAGCTACTGACACAACCTTCATAACTTCAACCAAAGTGCTCACACCAAGCTTGAAGCAACCAACACTTCAGCCCACATCCTCTCCTGTGGAAACACTCACTAACAATGATTTATCAATAGGTGAGTCACAGCATATGCTTGTCCAATACACAAAGATAGGTTTGGTTTAGGCAATGGTGTGTGAAACAGCATGGCATAATGTGTTTGATGCCATATGTGTGTTTCAATAACACCCTATGAATAAAGTTATGTGAACTTTGTAATGATGGGTTGTCTCGATCAACAAGATCTGACTGAAGATAATTTTTGTCATACAGGTATCATTGCTGGAGCTAGCGTTGGAGGGACAATTATTATAGCAGTTAGCGTTGTGTTTGTGCTGGTTTCTGTCATCTTATGTCTCAAGTTCAAGTCAAGGTTTGTAAACTTACCACCCCTAATAGTTATACAAGAAACAGCCCTTACTGGTTTAAGACCAGGCCCTACAACTGTTTGAAAGATCCACTAGATACCTTTGACTAAAAACCAAGCTTGACTAAAAGTCCATCTGGTTTGAGAATGACAGTTGAAAGAATCTAATAAATTTCTTGTTATCTTTCATTTTTAAAATTTCAAGCACCATTGGAAAGTGTTCGTTTTCGCCATTCTTTTGATTACTTTTGCAGCTTCCTATGCCTTACTGGTTATACCAGTCAAAGTTAGCTATTTGTTCCTTAGGAAGTATAGCATGAATCTATTTTACTTCTGGCGGTATTCTCAAATCAGATGGATATTAGACCTTGCCTCTAAGCCAGGCCTTAGCTTAAAAGCAACTGAAGTGGGATCAAGGCCTGAATCATGAAGCTTCAGCAAATTAATGTCTGCTTATTTAGTGGCAGTCTTTCACAGACCCTACCTTGATCCTATAGATATTCTATACCAACCTCTTTTCTGATTTTTATGCAAAGCAGAAGCCTGGGAACAAGCATATAAATTTAGCTTGCTATGCTCTGTACTCTTAGTCTGCCTGACTAGACTACATCCACTCGCAGGTGGAGAAGAATATCAAACTGACAAAACACCTATAGTAGCTGCTGCAGTTTAATTGAGTATACAATGTAAAGCTAGAGACTAGTCGACTTGAAGCTTCTAATCAGACAGTAATTCATAATTATTACTCACAAGATATATACCGTATAGCGGGTAAATTTGGCAGGCTTAAAATTTGGCGAATTCCTATTTCAGGATTATTGGAGATTTTTAATTTGACGATTCAATTCCGTACGCTGCATAGTTTATATGGGCGCACATGCATATTAAACTGTTTGGCGATTTTTAATTTAGCAATTAGAAGAATAATTCTCCAATTCACCAAATTTAATTCTCGCCAAGTTTACCCGCTATACGGTACTTGTCTGTGCATTAACAGATCAGGCTTTGGCAGCTGTCTGTGTCTCTGATCCTAGACCTAGTCTGAGTGCTCTGTGTGCTCTGAAAATTTTGGAGGAGGGGAGTGATCATAATCACTTAATTTAAGCCTTGATTGCGGCTATTGATTTGTCTTCAGACCTCCTTTATAATTGTGCTGGAACAATGCAACATGCATAGTGGAGAAAACATGTGCAAACAAATGCAAGCCCACAATAAATCAAGAGGTCTACGTACATGCATGAGAACAAGGCTAGAAAATGCCACTGATAACTGGCAATGTAGAGGGTTACTGATGGATGGACAAACATAATAAAAATTAATATCAACTTGACAATTACAACATTATTGTTAATTGTTATTATTATTATCCAGATCAAAGAAAGACAGGCTATCAATAGAGAAAGAATTGTCCGTTGTAAGTATGCTATAATGAAATAATTACTGATACTCACCAATTCTCTATTAATTATTGCTAAACTGTGGTTTACAAGAGTCTGGGGGTAGGAATATAAACTCAATGTTACACAGCAGTCTTTTTTGTTGTTGTTATTATTATTGTTGTTGTTGTTTATTTGTTCTTTCTTTATTTTACTAACAACAGCCAGAGCCAATTAAGGTAAACTTTACTCAACCATACTGGAAGGAAGATGAACAGACGATCATTGACCCCCTTGACCTCTTGGAACTCAATCACAGCCCAGGACTAAAGCTTAAGGTATTATGATAGGTATACAGTACATTTCAAGTTGCTTGCCCCCTGGTTGTGGCAGAGTGCAATGTGTAGTGTGATTCACGTGACTAAATAATTGGTACACCCATGCACGTGATCCCTATACGTACGTGGGCATTTATGCACATCCAATCCACAACTAGGCTGATCAGCTGATCGCTGAGAAACACTGTGCATAGATGAAAGTTTCGAAGAATGGATCCTCAAGTGTCGAAGACCCTGCTAGGTTTAATAAATACTCTACCGGGAGGCAAGAACCTTGCTGATAAGTTTCCTCTTGTGTTTCAGCCACAACAGATGAATCAAGGTGCTATCAGCACTCTGTTGGTTCTAGCATAGATCACAGCAACCAGATGCACGTGTCTAGCAATCAATTAAATGTTGGCCAAGTGACCGTCAATCCAGCTGAATCCAGTAAGCTTGTATCTATTCCCATTAAAGTTATCAACCCAGTCAAGAAACGAGAAGGCAAGTCCTTTATGTTGAGTATTGAACTAGATGAGATAACAAATTTGAATAAGCTTCGTGGTGAGATACTTGAACAATTGGGCAAGGATGTGGTCAAGTTTGACCTTAAATTTGACGTTGGGTACTTTGTGGGATCACAGAGAATCTGTTTTGGAGCTGCAGATACTATAAAGTCGGAACTACATCGTCTCCATAAAAATAGTAAGAGCTTGTGGTGTGATGGATATCACAAGGGTGAGTCTGTGTCAACTATCTGTTTAGATTCAGACTCAGATGAAGATTTCCCACCAAAACCAAAGAAACGCAAAGTTAATGTTAGTGCATATGATGCCAAGGTACAAAGAGTTGATTCTTTGACAAATGAACTCCAGAATAAACACAAGGACAAATTCAACAGGGTCCAGTACAAGTTGTGGGCTGAGTCTTTAGACAGTGGTAATCACAAGAGCAAAGAAACACCACCTAATGGATCTATTTGGGATAGGGACAAAAGCAAGAGTAAGAGAAAGAGTTCGAATGAATCTGTTGACCAGATGACATCAGCCTTTACCAATATGGCCAATTCAGTGGCTTCAGCATTTGTAACACCTACAAAAGTTACCACACCGACAACTGTTAGTGATCCTATACCTGGTAGTCATCATTCAATGTCCCCTGGCCGAAGAATAGACTATCAAGATAAGTTGCTAAAGCAAATTACCATGTTACATGACATGTATGAGAGAGGTGCCCTGACTAATGATCAGTTCGAAAAGAGGAGGGATTCACTACTTTCTCAACTAGATGCCCTTAACTAAGCGCTTGAGTGTGTATAACTGGACTCCACTGTTTCGGTATTAGTACGTGTCAAATTAACTGGTATAATAATTACAGTATGATTTTGTAAAATAGTTATAGTAATACAATCACATAAAAAGAAAAAGTTAGTAACCAGCATGTCTTATGTAACCTAAGCAATCATCAGTTGTTATTGTATTGAAACCCATTGCAATCAGCATTCGGGGAGATGTTGTAACACTGAATATTGTTTCATTAGATTTGACAAAAGCTTTGAGTTTAGAAAAGGATTCTTCTAGAGGGTTATAATCGGGACTATATGGAGGGAGAAAGCGAAGTACTGCACCAGTTGCTTGAATAATTTGAGCTACATTATCCACATGGTGGATGGACGCATTATCCATCACAACTACTGAACGATGGTTTGTACCATTGAATGGTAGGAGGATAGGTACGAGGCACCGCTGCACAAAGTCACAGAAAGTCTCTCCATTGATGTTGCCCTCATAAGTCTCAAAGTCTTCAATGCCTCTACTTGACATAATGGCAATTGATGACAGACGTTTCCCATGTATTGTGAGATTGTATGTAGTTGGTGTAATACCTCTTAAGTGATATCCATACAGTCGCCTCTGTTTCCTTTTGTCTGTCCCTGTTTCGTCAAGCCACACAATCATTTCAGGATTCATGTACTTCATTTCCTCCATGAATGCACTTCTTTTCATGTCACATCTTTGCAATGCAATGTGCCTCATTTTTTTCCTTGTGAAACCCAAACGACGCAAGGTCCTGAAAATTGTGCTGATGCTAACCCATGACCCTGTGTTCTGCCACAGTTGTTCCTGTAACTCACTGAGGTACATAGCAGGATTTGCAAGGAGTAGCTAAATAAGACAATACTCTTCTGATTCTCCTAACACTCTCTCTGGACCATGTTTTTGAATGACAGGGTGTACATCTCCAAGGTAGTCATATCTTTTGATAACCCTTCTTACTGTAGAAGTATGAATGTACAATAGATCTGCAATTGCTTTGTAGCTCAGCTGTTTAAAATGAAACAACCATACTACTCTCCATCTAAGATCATTTGACAGAGCCCTAGGCATAATACTATCAATTGCAAGCAAAACTTTCAATCAATTGCACTGTGCAAAACTCAAGCTGGATTTTGAATTTGGCTCCAAAATCTGCAAACGACCAAAGCGCTCACGTGACTAGATCACCTGAGCCAATTTGAAGCCATATGAAAATTTGCAAGCGTCCTGAAAAACTCTGTACAGTACATGCTGAATATTACCACAGCCAGCCACGTGGGGACTAAAATTATTTAGTGAGAAACGAGTAGCTAGGAAAGAAAACCCAGGAGACGGCTACTGGACTCAAGGAGGTGAGCGCTTGCTAGCAGAGAGATAGATTCTAGGCATAGTAAGTTCCAAGAACTAAAATAAGCCTCAAAATAACCTGTACGTGATCGCAGTACAGGGAGAGGCAATACTTACGAGTAGAAAGCTACTGTATGTAAGCGCTTGGATTAGACAAGCACGTATAAAGCTTTAGCTTACCTTTCTGCCCATGTGCTGTAGCAAAATTCTGAGATTAGTCAGCTTATAGAGCACTGAGAACATCGAATAAACAATTCATTTTTGTGGCAGCTGCCTAGCTCATTAATATTCACTACGGTCTGTTGCACAGCATAGCAACAGTTCTCGGTGTTAGCAACTAAATAAAAATAAACAGGGCGAACAATACGGTCTATATCTCTGCAACAGAAGCAGCTCCACCCCTCAAATTTTGCGTGGAGCATGCTGAGATGTAGCGCAATGCACCCGTGCAGTAAAAAAATTTCGCACAAAAACGCGAAATAAACTAAAACCGCATTTTACTCTAAAAACAATAATTTCCCAAACGTCCAGTTTTCCCTTGGAGCCTCACATTTCTAAGAACACTATTGTGTATTTCATTAAAATAAAAACACAATCAGATTAACTTATGTAATTCTTGTATTGGAGGGTTAACAACCCATACTTCCCAACTGCACCAGCTAAGTTTTGCAGTGTAGAGTACTCTTATATGGTAGTACACTCTTTGTATCCACAAGCCCTTTCTAAGTAAGAAAAAAGCCGTTCGTCCGAAAATGAAGGTGAATGTCCAAATCAAGATGTTTTTGACGCCTCCGTGTTTTACTCCACAGCTACAAAGAGCATCATTCCCAGCAATTCAATTCCAGGTATGTTATGAAGCAAACGTGTTACTACATCATGGTAGAAATAAAAATGGTCATGCTTATAGTTTCAAACAAATGTCAGGAAATAGGTTGTGTTCGACAATAGAAAACTTACTCTACCACCTGCAAGAACCCAATCAAAGATGTTTTACAAATGCAGTAGGTAATCACAATCTATAAATACATCTACTCCCAACAAGACATCAATTTTCCAGGAGATCCAAAGTCTGGATCAGCAAGTAGGAGACCACTCAAGTGGTCCCATTTACCATCATTCTGTAAAGGTCAGAGAGGGAGATTGCTTGTTACACGAGTGCTGTGACGGAGATTCAGAGAATAGATTGAAGTTGTAGTGAAGTGAGTAATCAATTGAATAGAGCTATGATGACACAATCCTGCCACACCAGAAATTCTGGCATTCTGCTTATTAAATCTCAAAAGTAATGCTTGAGCAATTCGCTCAGAAATAAATGACACAGAGGATCCCGAATCTAAGAGTGCTCTTGCTTGTACACTTGAGCCATTAGGGGCTAAAACAATGATGCGACATGTCATGAGCAAAGTATTTGAAACTAGCAACATTAGAACAAATAGGCAGGTGCGGATGTACTTGTATCTTGTTTGCTTGTTGAGAGTGACTCTGGCCTTCTTTAGCTCTATGAGAGTGAAGTAGAGTGTAGTGAGGCTTGTGGCACCTTTGGCAACAATGCAATCACATACGATCTTAGACAGTTGAGGCAGTGACCATACTCTCTCAAGACTGACAGTTTCTTCTCATGGGTGAGAGACTTAAAAACGAGCACACACATAGAGTGGGTGCTTCTCAGACATGCACAAAATACAACAATTTGTTTTAGCAACACTTGCATGAGATGAGAATGCTTTGCTTGATAAATGAGACTTCTTGTATAACTCTGGTCTCTTGCTTTCTGAAACTGAAGAAGTCTCAGATGCTTGTGCCCTCAAATTTAAGAATCCCAAAAGCTCTGAATAGCGTGGTACTTTGGTAGATTTCTGACTGTGCTTCTGCCATTTAAAAGCAGCGGTTACATCCAATTTGACCTCCAAGATGGCAGTAATAAAAGGACCTGATGGGTCATATCCCAAAGCCTTAAGAGCTTGGAGATGCTGTTGTACAGAATTATGCATATTACGGAGCTCCTTGCTATTGCCGTTCTTCAGAGCTGGTGCATTCTCACATGGGTTTGGTGAACCAGACGAGGTTGATTGTATCGAGAGCAGAGACTCTCCACAGCCTCAGCATATCAAACTTGTTAGACCTTCAATAACACCTTTAACGGCACTCTGCAGATAAACTAGCTTTTTGCTGTCTGATTTATTGGTTCGATCATGAACAGATACTTTGAACTGGTCCCAAAACAATCTCCAATTGAGAAGGTTATCATCAAAGGTTGCAACTGCCAATTTCGGCAGCTTTACACCAGATTCTGACAGTGAGCCAGTGCTACAACTAGCATTGTAAAGAATTTTTTTTAGCTTCAAAGAGCAACCGAAAACTTCCTTCTTCAGAGCAGCATGGAATCCAAACAACTCGTGACTAGCACTTAGCTGCAGCTTAAAGAGTTGGTCATGTAAAGAGAAAAGCTCTGATTTCACTCCTGCGATTTCCTCTTCAAACAGATGATTTCCAGTGGCGGATTTAGGCATGGTTCCATGGGTTCCACGGAACCCCCCCTTTCAGCTGAGACCTCGCATTACAATTAACTGTGCAGATTGGAAAAGTCCTAGCTGGAACCCTCCTTTCAACTTAAAAATACCAAAGGTAACTCAAAACCTCACTGAATGTTAGTCTTTTGTGAAAAATATAGAGCTTCTGTCTCTTTCTTGCCGTTTTTTTCTTCCATTCACACTTTTTCTAGCGAATTTTAGCTGCACATGCGCCAAAGGGGCGGGGCTATAAGACCAGAAGTGGGCATGGCTATATGCAAAAATTTCCACGCACTTCGTGCGCATTGATCAGAAACCAGAGGAGGTTGGACGTGAATTTTAATGAGATCACATGCCTTATTCGTTTTATGTGAGCGCCCACGCGACCCACATCAACCCGCTGAGTCAGCACATGGCCGGCGATCCAGCAACTCCTAGTTGTCCCACTGTAGCTGTTTTCAGGCATGCCACGGAGCATGAACATTATCCTTTGAGGGAGAAATGGTTCATTTGCCTAAGAAAAAACTTTCCTTCTCTAACTGTGTATCGGCCTGGCCCAGCTACAACTTCAAGTCAACTGCCAGTGTGTGGAGTGAGGAAGAGGTAAAAGCATTGGTCGAGTTCATTTTATTTCATAAACCAGGAGATAAATGGCCATGACACAAAAATTATGCTTTCTGGAAGGGAGCTGCAAATTTTGTTAAGATTCGTTCCAAGACTTCTCATGAACGAAGTGGTATGTTGGACTTTTAACTTGATAACTATAAATTATAATCGTTATTTATGTGAAAAATAATAGTTTCATCTCAAAATTGTTTCATTCAAGGTGATGCATGTCGCTACAAAGTGGTAGGGTGGTTGAAGGATAAGTTTGAACATCCAAGTGAAGCCGAGGTTTACTACTTTGGTGGTTCCAGTTCAGCTACAAATACCCAGCTCTCCCACCTTTCTCGTTCCTTCTCGCAGCACTGTTCAAGCTTGGGTATCCAGGTTCCTGATGACTTCATTGAGCTTGCAATAAGAGCAATGGTCCATCTCAGAGACAAAAATCATCCTAATGTTGTGTACAGCCTCACTAGGGGGTTAGGTGTGCTACGGTCTGACAACAGTGACACTAGATTTCCGATGAAAAGGATGCCCTTCGGTCTGCTAGAATATATGGTTAACTTTTTTGAGGCAGAAGAAATGAGAAAGGTACACATGCATTCTTTATGTTTATTTGTAAACATTAGGAGTTTGTGTTTCATATACATCATATATGTGCAGATTCCTCATTGTCCACTTGATTATCGTCAATGGCAACAAACCAAGTATGTACAATTTGGACAGAAGTGGTGCAAGTTGCATCATGGGCCATTATGGAGTGGAGAAGGCAATGATAGTCAGATGGATACTATGAAGGTAGCACTGGGCTGGTTGTTGTATGTACAGTATAGTATACTGTTCTGGTAATCCCTTCAGGCTAGAGTGAATATTCCTGGTCTTTCAGAGAGGACACTCCGCAGGACCATTAGTGAGACTGAAGTTACACTTGCAACAGAGATTCAAGTAAGTTAGTAGCTAATACTTAAGTGTATAATACTGTAACTGTAACCTTCTCTCTCTGTGTGAAGACTTCTGTACTAGACGAAGCCTGCACAACCCACTCAGGTGCCTGGTGGTGGATCAAGGCCAATAGCTGTGATCTAGTCCCTGGACTGTGTGAATCGGCTACTTTGAAATGGAGTGGAGATGTGGATTTAAATGATGGAAAGTTGGAGAAGTTATTTGAGACGTATAAGAAGAGGTTGGCATTCATAAATGGAATAGGCCTGACTAACCGAAGGATGTCCACACTTATAACTGAAGATTTGGCATTGTGTAATCGAGAACTCACAGAAGATGTGACGTTTGTTTCTAATGGTATGTGTATGTTTGTAGATGAATAGAGAGCATATGTTATCATTGTTTGTTATCATTATTTTAGTGCTGAGAAAGAAAAACTGTGACTACTCTGAGAAGACAAAACAATCAGTTGATAAGAAAGCCCTTTTTGAGTTAGCATGGAATGTGAAGGAGCTATCTGATATGAATGAGGAAGGAAGATCGCTGATTGTAGAAACACAAAGTTTGCTAGACAAGCTAAGTGACACTTCATATGATGGGGTAGCAGATAATCTTCCACAGAAGCTTTCAAATATCCGTGAACGACTCACATGTTTTGTGAAAAGTTTCACAAGATATGTGCGAACTGCAGCCACACATGTTCTGGTCATTATGATCAGTAATGAAGACCGAAAGAAAAAACCCTACGACTTACGTATTCAATGTATCCCCTATGTTGGCTTGGGAGATATGGAAGTCCGCAAGTATGTACAGAAAGTTATACAAGAGATGGTTCAGCGTGGCATGAAAGTTTCTGGTAAGTAATAATGCTCAAGAGCCGACCAGACATTTCCTTGTATCAAATTGCATCACACACAAATAATTCGTTCGTAGCAGTTAACATGCACAAGGCATTTTGCCACCTAGCAAAGCAGCTAACATAATATGTGAACCCACATTTATAAGCTATAAGGTCACCACCTGATGAAGAGCGCAAGCTTTAATCCTACCACGGATTAAAGCTTGCGCTCTTCATCAGATGGTGACCTTATAGTTAATTGTTAATATCATCTTGATAACTATTACAGGTCTCACTACAAATGGGGAGCGGAATAGTTTTCGTTTAAAAGGGAACACCAGACCATTGTCCATATTGCAACTACGGTCTGATGCAAGAGCGAAGTATAGTCGACTAAGTTACCAAAAAATGGTTGGGATGATTACACCAAAATGTAAGTTTGTGAATGCCACTATGTACATACACAAAATGAGCTTGTTGTCAAAAATATTAAAAGTATATAATTTTAGTGATTTTAGCAATTGGGTGGAATACTGCTGAATTAACAGGATGCAAAATATTCAAGATTCATTGAATAAGTTTCTTATTGTTTAGTGTATGTCATGACTCAGTCTTGCTGCTGAGGTTGAGCTGTATTCCAGCATAGAGATATNAGTAGTTCATGTAGTGCATGATGTGTCTAGCGCAGAGTTTTATGAATATGATTAGAGCTAGAGCATGATCATACTCTAGTACTGCCTCATGCTAATATACCGTATAGCCGGAAAATTTGGCGAGAATTAAATTTGGCGGATTGAGCAAACTTCGAATTTGGCGGATCGATTTTAATTCGGCAGAGCGAGCCGATCACGTGCACAATATGCGTACGTACGCATATACGTATACGTACACGCACTAAATATTGGCGGATTTTAATTTGGCGCTACTAAGTCTCATCCGCCAATCCGCCAAATTTAATTCCCCGCCAAATTTTCCGGCTATACAGTACTCGGCAATATTATTAGTAGGTTGGTGTTGGTCAGATAATTTGAACGTTTGGAATTATAATAATTATTATAATTATGGCAATAAGTAAAAACTTAACTATATTGTCATCTTCTACCTACACACACCATGGATTAGGCTGTACATACTCTGGAGGTGCTGGAGTCTGATACTTCTAGTATTATAACATCTGAAGGGGGTGGTCACAATGCTGGTGACTACTTGGAGCCATTAAGCGATATTAATAGTGAAAATAGCTTACGTGGAAATGAAGGACATTTGCAATTGAAGACTGAAGAGGACACAACCCCTGGTACCATTTCTGATGCTTCAATAAAGCTAGACCTACTTAATGAAAGCACCCATGAGGCTGATACTGCTGGTTTCTATGGTAACTACCCTCAAACCATAGAGGGTTCCAGTGAGCAGGTTGTACCTCCACAGCAAGACCAGACAGAGTCTCTCATTGACCACATACCCTGCAGTAATACTCTTCTTGATCAAGATCACAGACTTAGTGATTTCTTCTTGGCAACTTCAGATCCATCATCACTAGTGTACGAGCAGGATAACACTGGTAGCAGTTCATCAGCAGGCTATGTAACAATGGACGGAAATCAAATTATTACAAGAGTGTGACAGTTAATATCTGACAGTGACTGAATGTTTGGCTGTGTTTGTGTTTGGCTGACAAACAGTATACAAGTACATATTGTATTTTGAAGTTTGTATGCATAATAATTATTGTTGACAATAATTTAGATTGTTCAATTCTTCACTTATTACAATATTTAATTTTATGGTAAAAGTAAAATTGTACCTGGGGCTTACTGTATCCAATACAGTAATGATATCTTTACATAATGATATGAACTGCATGGTGTTCTATTGAAGGGAGAATAGGAATAGTTGTTGATACAATCTGTACCTTAATATTATTGTCACAGTTAGCTTAACAATCTCCTGAAGCTCACTCTTCTATAACTTTATCCTTATTGTTTAATGTTATTTTTTTTTTGTAAGGAGGGGCCTGGGCTGGAGGGGGATTCAACAATAAGGAAAGAACCTGAATCTATTTATGGTGTGGTTCTGTATCACGTTATAAGTACAAAATATTATGTCAAACAGATATTTCCTGCCTAATATGGTATATTAGCAGCCCCTAGCTCCCCTTTTGATTAATACTAAATGCATGACTATCCAGAGGACGAGACGTTGAAGAGACTGAGTAATGAATTTCTTCGACTGTAAGTGTATTATGTCGCTCGCAGAGTCACCCTACACGTATGCCTTACTACTATTCATTGTCCATGCAGTTAGGTCATATCCTGACATGAATAATATATAGACAGAGCTGTGGGTGGTCTAGAAGGAGGGGTGTATTACCATGCAGTATAAAAGTCAGCTTCAATGTGGGGTTCTTCCAGATTGACTACAACTGCAGTGTGTCGAATAATAATAATTAACATGCATGGTAAATGACATTGTGCCATTTGTAACAAAAGTAACCATGGCTAGCTGCATTGTTGATGGGATCACTACTAGCCACCCAAGGTCCCAGGGCTAATGATAAGCATATATATAGTAGTATTGAAAACATTTGCCCACATTAGTTTTGTCTGCATGTTCTGTTGGAGGTTGGAGTTGTGGTCTTTATTAGTTAGACTCTGTACATTATNAGATTAAAATTTTGCAGTACGAAAATCACAACTTCTGCCTATCTCCTATCCATGACCTAATCCCTGTATGTACAAGCATCAACAATAAACCAATAAAGGAAATAATAATATTATTATAAAGAAAATGCACAAGTAATTTCAATAAAACATGCACCTGCTGGTCCTACCACATACAAAAATAAACTCAAAGCAAATTGATCAGACATCACACAGAGATAGTGATCAATTTTTCGTCTACAGCAGAATCAAACTCCTCTCCTTTTGCATATACATGCACCTTTACATCTAGCTCATCTACTCATATGACTACCACATGCAGACCTTGGGTAGATGATCTATACACTAGTTTTGTGGGCTGTTTGGTGTTATGATAAGCTATTGATATGGGGGCTTTTATCTGAAGGAGTGGGCCTATAATAGGCAAACAAACTTGGAATGAAGTTGTACACTGCCCACAACAGATAGTGCTATAGACAGAGTATATAAACAGCTTTCCTCTATCTTTCAACAGTCACTGCAACACCTAGTCAGAGTGAGACCTAAACTTGAAAGTGAGGTGAGACTATCTTATATTTAATACTATGGCACTCCTTAGTGCATGCCATAAAATTAATATGGTATCCGAATATTTGTTGTTCTCTTGGATCATGGTGCTTGCTGTTAGTAGATCAAGCCATTGTGATTCTACTGTTTATTACGAATATTATGACATTCTTGTGTTCTAGCAATGGCTCCACTAATCTCTGGCTGTATCCTCCTGCTAACTCTGGGATGCTGTGTGTTTGGCCAAAATCACAATACTCTACCAACCCCTGATGATTTATGTCGGACTGACCATCCTTACGTGGATGATCACATCTACCCTGATGACTGGCACCTTATAGTAGACTCCTATGACTATGAAGATCTGTTTGGAAGCTCCAGAGCTGTCTGGGAACGGAGAGATGTGGATGGAGATAGAAGAGGAGTGAGTTGCTAGCTGTTTGTTGTTTTTTCCTTCCTCATTTTATTGTTTTCTCACTATGTACAGTGGCATGATGCCGTTGGAGAAACTTGTCAGTTAGAGATTGGAGTCAGGTCTTGCACCCCCCCAATAAATCAAGACAACTGGTTCTTCACTAGCTACAACAGCTACAATAAATCTATTGAGGTGATTCTTAGAGCTACTTTCAGATGGTCAGGATGCCAACGATCTGGCAGGTGTGATAAAGTATCAGTGTATCGATATGATACTAATGGTCCAGTCAGTGAGGCCATGCAAACAGATCCAATGAACTATATGGCTCTAACTGGAGATGAAATGACGTCTCGTCTTCATCATACTGACTTTGGTGATACAAAAGTACAGCTAATTTTCAATCGTTTTCAAAACTTCAGTGGATTCTACCTAGGATTCAGAGACATTGGGGCATGTGGTGGACAGATAAAGCGATTTCTGGCATATTATAGAATTGCTCCTCCAGTTAATGATGGCCTCCTCTCATGTTCTGAAGTTCCTCTAGTAAAAGATGGCTCTAGTTCTGCCAATTGCAGTTGTCCTGCTCATGCAAGTGCTGTCAAAACAGAAGACCTCACCAGGACATGTGATGAGGAAGGGACATGCTCTGACCTTGCTGTTTGTGAATGTGACTGTGGATATCATGAGTCCAGTGATTCTAGAAAGTGTGATGGTAAGTTGCAGTACAGCTGATTTAATTATGTTCACAGTGTGGGTTGCAAATTAGGAATGGATCAAAGCAAAAAACAAAGTAGTCTTTTCTGAAGAATGCATCATTTCCCGACATTNATCTGTTGAGATTTTTGTTCTATTATTATAGTTCCACCCATATAGTTTTCTGGATGCTATTCTAGTGAAGGGGAAGCAGCACCATGTATAGGATACCACCCACTAGCTGAACTGGTACAGTTTGTACTCATACTGCTACAACACAGTCATACATTGTTTTAATTGGTATAAGTACACAGCTACCACCAAAACCTTATTATTTGCTTCAAATATAGCACTTATACATCAATGATCCTAGATACCAGTATTTTGACAGCATCCACAGCTACAGTATACTTGTTGAAACTTGAAAGCTAGAGATTTGAAGCTTCTAGTGCAGATCGACAGAAACTCATAATAAATCACAAGACACATGACATTGTGTGCATGATCAGATCGATTAGCCTTTTGGTATAGATATTTAATTTCCCCTACATTGATTGTCAGTTATCAGTGCTCCTATATCTAGAGTCTGCTAATGACTTGCTCTTACGCAATAAGCTGTCTAGTTAATTGTTAGAGGGTCACTGTTGGATGGACACATAATTTTATTAATAATATCAATTTGATAACTACAACAAACTAATTGTAATTATTATTATCCAACTCAAAGAAAGACAGTCAATGTGGTTCCAAAGAGTCTGCATGGGGATAGAAGAGTAGGAGGGTAGGAGAGTAGGAGGGTGGGCATACACTATAAGTCATACACCAATCCTTGTTATTGTTCTTTCTTCTTTCCACTAACAGCTAGTTATTTAAGACCCCCTCAATCTCTTCGAACTCAAGCACAGCCCACGACCAAGGCTCACAGTATAATGATCATGTAATGTACAGTCAACTCTGTGTTGTTGAGAAGTATATATAGGGATGCTTACAATTTCAAACTTACCCACAAAAATGTAAAACTGAACCACAAAAATTTCAATAAATGTAACTAAGTCAAGAAAGGAATCAATCTGCAGGAAGAATAACCTCTAGATCACTGTATATACAGTGCTGTGATTTTTTAATATTGATTGTTGTCTTGAGTACAAGAGTTGTCAATATCAATACAACAAAGTGTAATACTAGTTTCGTGTTTTTATTGTTACCTTTATATACATACACCATGGATTAGGCTGTACATATACTCTGGAGGTGCTGGAGTCTGACACTTCCAGTACTGTAACATCTGAAGGGGGTAGTCACAATTCTGGTGACTACTTGGAGCCACTAAGCGATATTGAGAGTGAAAACAGCTTGCGTGGAAATGAAGGACATTTTAAATTGAAGACTGAAGAGGACACAACCCCTGGTACCATTTCTGACACTTCAATAAAGCTAGACCTACTTAATGAGAGCACCCATTACTGCTGGTTTCTATGACAACTACCCTCAAACCATGGAAGGTTCTAGTGAGCAGGCTAAACCTCCGGAGTCTCTCACCGACAACATAGTCTGCAGTAATCCTCTTTTTGATCGAAACCACAGACTTAGTGATTTCTTCTTGGCAACTTCTGATCCATCATCACTAGTGTACAGGCAGGATAACACTGGCAGCAGCTCATCAGCAGGGTATGTAACAATGGACAGAAATCAAACAATTACAAGTGTATGACAGTTGCTAGCTGTGTTTGTTTGGCTGTGTATGTTTGGCTCACAACAGTATTGAAGTACATTTGTATTGTGAAGTTTGTCTGCAAGTAAGAAATGTTGGCAATAATTTTGACTCTTTAATTCTTTATCTACTGGTGTAGGAACATGGATATACATCAGTGCTCATAAATATACTTTTACCCACCCAATACATAGCCTTGTCCCCAGGCCCCTCCCTCCTTACGTTTCAAAGAGGGAGGGGCCTGTGGATGAGGCTACCAATACATGCATCATTGTTATAAAATGGTCTCAAAAGAGAAAAAATTAACATGTTTGGTGGATGGGTGTGATTACAGCCCATTTGCAATTGTATATAATATTATCATGTACTTTTAACATGACAAAAATGTCATGTGGATTGGTGTGATTGATGTGAGGTGTTGGAACTGTCGGCAGTTGGTGTTACTCGTCGGCATACTTCTTCAGAAAAGGTTGAGAGTAGGACAAAGAGATAAGAGGGTATTTGCTGTTTTGCTTCATTGATTCACGATCTACTCTATCACCACATGAAGTTGCTTTATCACATTCCTGTAAATTTACCACAAAAAAGATGTTAGTAAATAACTATCTGAGAAGTCTAGCAGGTAAATGATTATGCACACACATCTACTAAACACAAAGACCTACAGAACAAACAACTAACCCTATCAAACTTTGCTGCAACAATTTCACGGATTTCACGAGCTTTTAGTGGTCCTTGTACTGAGCCATCACGCTTCACATGCACCTAGAGAGAGAGAGAGAAAGAGAGAGAAAGAGATAGGGAGAGAAAATAATATGCCAAACATTCAGTCTTAATAAGCTAGTGTTCTATTCAAGGGAGCACATTTGTTATTAAAAACCGTACCTTATTGTTGCAATCAGCATAAATCTCTGAAGGATTGCCTGCTCGTACATGTATCTCCAGGACATAGAGAGGCCTTCTATTGCAAGGTACAAAATCAATCCTGGAGGCAAATGATAACAACACTTGAACAACCGTGAGTTGATGCTCAACCATATCCATAACTTCATGATTCTATGACTCACTTGTAAAATGACTCATCAACTGGAGGAGTGAACCGAGCAAACTGGCTTCTGATCTCTTCAGTGATCCTGTTCCTGTCACCATATTCCAGCCTCACACCTTGAATTATACCTGTACAATTATGTATCAGCCCATCATTGCACAAATATACCATACAAATAACACCACTACTGGAAAATAAAATTTAATGTTAGCTATTTGTTAAAGTACAATGGTGATGTTTTCCAGACAATAACTCACAATTTTTGTCAGTCATACATGCACAATCCACCAAGGAAAATAATAATTTTAGATATCATATAAACTATGTGACAGTCACACTGCTCATCTGTGTCTGTTAAAATGCCAAAAAATTTTGCTGAGCTGGAATATTTTTCTCTCAAAAACTTTCCCATTATACAGTATTTCTTTACCATCATCGGCAACTCCAATACACAGTGTCCCTCCATTAGAGTTCAAAAAGGCAGAGCCATATCGCTGCACAGCTGATGGAAGAGTATTGTAGAGATAGTTTCCACCTCCGGCCTTGAATTCCATATTGCGAGACTCTCTACTGGACAGAACAGTTCCAACATGATAAATTGTACTGCATGAAAGAGAAAACACACAATGTAAACACCATAGGTATGCTGCTAGCAATATCATACAGAGTCTAGTCACGTAGACAGTCACTCACTGATAAGCTTGCCAATCACTATAGCTACTAAATCTATGACTATTTACCAAGTTTTAACTTTACATAATATTATTGTAGAATCGTGTTAATGAACTTGTCGTAGCGGGATCAACACTAATGACAACTACAAGTGGACTTACAAGCTTTAGTAAGGCATAACAGGGAAACTTCAGACACTCTTTTGGTCGTACAAATTGTGTCCCGTAAAACTACAAAACTAAGCTTAAGTGCCACAGTTATAAATTAGCAGCATGCCCACTCTTCTGAGGACAGTTTATTAAACTTCAAAGTGAATGTGAAGTACTAGGTGCTGCAACTAAGATTTTCATTTGGGACATAAGCCAGTTGTGCCAAAGAGTCAAAGCAAGGCAATTGTCAGTGAATTAGTCATCAAAATTCAAATTTTGACCTCATTTTCAGATGCAAGTAGGGTATATAATGGGAGTAAGTTGCCACCCTGTATCATGTATGGCTAACAGTTTGACATATTAATTTGTACCAACAGTCTTGCTATACCGTCTAATGGCATGGCACTTATAGTATTTGGCAAGCGAGATAAATGTAGCAAGGAGAGAAACTAGTTGAAAGTGTAACTGGTATAAAATCATACTCTTTCTTCTGTGATATCTCATCTGTTGGGGAAAATGGTGTCCCAGGTGTTAGGGTATAGAACATTCCACCTTCAGGCATCTAAAAAAAGGGTAATGGTCGTTACCATTAGAGACAACTTAAAAGATTTCTATGATCTAGCTACTCAGCTCAGTGCTGAGGCAGTTACTTACTTTGTCACTTCTGTAGGCACACATCGTTGTACAGTTGTTGAGTCTTGGGTTCTCTGCTCTGACAGCCTGACAGTCTGACTGTTTTGCTTGACAGGCAATGATTTTGACTTGTCCGCCAAAAGTATTCACCACGTGAGTACCGAATGACTTTGTTTATGTTCAGCACGTGTGCACAAGTGGTATGGCGTTGTTGGATGATGACTTGGATTCATGGCAAGCAAATCTTTGGGGAAGACGAAGGTTCAAGCTAAAAGAGAAGAATGAAATCTGCTATCCTCTACCTCTATTACTTCAAGATCTTTGTCTCCTGGTGGTTGTAAACGATGTCAACAGTTATCCCATAGAACTGTTATCCTCACTACCAAGGTGGTTTCGTACTCGCCTCCTAGCAGCTCTCCCCCCACTACAACTTTTCAGCTTGATAAGTTCTCCCATAGCCGAAGGAATAGACGTCAACGAGTTGTGGAAACAAAGAGTGAAGGGTTCAAATATTACCTATGGTCAGGGACATAATGAAGGGAGGTTTCAACTTGAAATAGGAACTGCACCATTTTCAAGGTCCTACATGTTTTTGAACCCAGCTTTGAACAGTTTGGCTAGCGAAATCAAAGAAATGCTTAAGGTAATAGCAGAATCTGAGAATCAACCCGAGAACTGTTCTGCCATGAAAGCCTATCTATTAGACGTCACTTCAAGTGTCTTCTCAATAAGATATGATTTCCACCTAAAGGGGTTGTGTCACAAACTAGTATCCATCCATGGCGATGTGTTGCTGTCCCACAGCCTCAAGTCAGGCTCACTGCACCAACCATGTGAACACGGTTTGTGTAGTCAAGGCGTGTGGGAAAGGCAGGCTACTGTACTGGTGTCCAATCAACCGTCCCATATGCCAACATCTATGTTGCCGTGGGTTTATGGCAATAGACCGTCAGATGTTCTGCTTACTCCTGCTAGTCTTCAACATTTCTTGGACAGCCCCAACAGAGTAGGCTTACTATCCACACTTGTGAAGCTAGAGAATATTCAACCTTCAAGTGTAAGCATTCACATTGAAACATTATCGGAAGCATTCTTGAATGACTTGCGTGCCGAGCAGCTCTCTTGTGACATTGGTGGTCTTCCAGCGAACGAGATGCAACATTTGTTGATAATGAAGCACTTCCTGGAGAAAGTCATTGTTCTGAGATTGAAGTGTGACAAATATGCCAACATTGGAGTGTTGCTCGGTATGGTTGAAGCTGCCACTGCTGACGGAGAGCACAGTAACCTGAAACACCTCATTTGTATGCTCCCAGACACATACACTGACATTGTGCAACCACTTTCAAAGCTCTTTATGTTACCAAACTTCAGCCAGTTGTCACTGAAGGTAGATAATGTCTATCCTCTGGTTCTTGCCAAACTACTATTGGCATTCATGTCTGCACCGTGCACACAAACTCAAAAGTTAGTGATAAATTCCCAGTCGGTTATGCAGTTCCCTTCACAGTTCAAGGAAAGCCAGCTAGCTAGTCTAAACGTGGGACCAATAGCTACTCCAGTGTGTAGCGTTCAACACAAGATACTCGAGTTCTCATCACGAAGGGAGTTTACAAATGCCCTCTACCTAGTCCTTCAACTGCCAAGTATCCGACTGAAAGAACTAACACTAGTTGATCTGCACGAGTTCCATCGATATGTACATTTCTGTGCCATCCACCCAGATTTACAAGTAACTGAACTTACAATCACTTTTCCCCGAACATCCGAAAATGCTGACTTCCTTTCTACTGCCGAGGCAGATCTAGTATCTCTGATCAGCATGGCCACTCTTGAAGAGCTCCATATCACTGGAGTATGGGGCAAGTACTCTCAAGTCAAACAGGGCATAGTGTTGGGGTTGCAGTGTAGAGCTAAAGATGATTTGCCACCACTGACCACACTCGAACTGGAGTCTGATGAGTTTTATGCTAAGTCCGAAATCCAAACACTTTTCGACACAATTCTCTCACAGAAAGGACTTGAAAAATTGACAGTAATTTTTGGGAAAGGATTTGTGGATGTATTCCAACAGCAAGATTATGAAGACATGTTCTACAGTAGTTGGCTTAGGTGTGCTCAAAATGTAAAACTGAAATCAATCACAATGCAAGCACTTCCAGTGAAGTTTGAAAAACTAGCACTCGTTGTTGAGGAACTATGTTTCTCGCTAAAAACTCTTCCTTCTCCGCCACAAGATGAGACTCATTACGTGGACTATAGCCCTGACTTTGGGGGTGGTTATTCTGACTATGACTATGACTATGATTATCGTGACTACTATGATTCTGACTCACCCTACTACGATGGTGACTATTTTTAACATTATTATGATTTCTAACAAGTTTTGATTAATTAGTTATTACTAAGTCAATGGTATGACTGTACAAAAATATACGTACGTGTTCAGATTTCATACTATGTCCATGAAAAATGATTTGAAAAAATCTTGTGGTCTATCTAGGATTTGAACCCACGCAGGTTGATCGATCTTTCATTTCTAGGTCCTAAGATATTATTTCTATTATGCACATGTTTAAATAATTACGGTTTACAGTAATTACCATACTACTACATAATAAAATCATTTAACTATAAGTGTTAACAATCAGTTCAATACAATACATTCACTGGTTAATACAAAGAAGCTAGCCCTCATATAAAATTTACGCAAATATTCTGTTCTTCGTTATTAGAATCTGGTATGCGACAGCAATAGACTCCAAGGGGGAAATCATCCCCTCGTCGGTGAAGGCAAATGTGCTGCTCTCCTCGACCTCTGTAAAGGTCATCTCCCCTACCTCTAGTTCTAACAGTAGTCGTACCATCAGGATAGAAGTATTCACCAGCACGGTTCGGAGACCCACAGCAGTCAGTCTTGTTAGTAGCACAACGAAGACAGTCCTCATCAGTACCAATGCTTGACGCTTGTATTTCACTATTATTAGCATACACCTTGCCATTCAGTTCAAACCACACTTGAGAAGGCTCACAAGTTGGAGCCACCCCAGTCCATTCACCATTAACACAAAATCGAGATCCATTACCACTAAGCTCATAAAAGGGATCACACTGATAGATTGCTAGTCTGTTCAACACAGTCACTTTCCCATTCTCTGGGTCCTCCAGATCATCACAGAGATCAACTACAAAATCAATAAAATGAAGGATGACTATGGAAGTAAATTGAACAATAAAATTACTCATAATATTATATACCTGGGACACAGGTTGGGACTCCTCCCCTCCAGGTTCCATCAGGTTGGCAGTCACGTAGACTATTCCCTTTGAGTTCATAGCCTTCATTACAACGATACCGAGCTTGAGATCCTGGCTGTATTCCACAAGATCCTATTCTAGTGATAGTGACCGTCCCATTAGGAGGATCAGGAAGATCTTTGCAGGTTGGATCATTGCCTTTGTATGACATTAAATCATTATAATGATCAAAGAATGCTGGCATACTGTATCACTAGCACTTACTTATACATTTTGGAGCAGTTCCAGTCCATTCTCCATCAAAATTACAAAACCTGTTGCGTGCTCCCATCATGCAGTATCCTGGGTCACAAGAATAAATAGCAGCATGCCCAAAGGTAACTCCAGTTGTTGTCACCGTTCCATTAGCCGGATCAGGGAGGGTACCACAGGCAACTGTTGGAAATTTTAATAGTGCAGTATTTTTTTTTATTATAATAATTTTATAGCTACAATTACACCAGAATTTACTGACCTTGACAGAATGGGGGCCTACCACTCCAGGTGCCATCAGGTTGACACACCCTTTTATATTCACCAATCAATTGATACCCACTATCACAAGTGTAAGTAGCACAGCTCCCAACAGTTCTTCCAGATAAAGTAACTTCTCCATTACGAGGAGGAGATAATGGCATGCATTTTACTGGAACAAAACAAAGGCACACAATGTCATGTTATATGTATAAAAATACATAATGTAATAATTTTCAAGAAACTTACTGACACAAGAAGGATCATTTCCACTCCAAGTTCCATCAGGTTGACAGATACGTTGCTCATCTCCAACTAGTTGGTACTGAGAATCACACGTATACATAGCAGTGCTTCTAACTTCATGTTGCACTTCACCATTTTCAGGACCAACAAGATTAGTACACCCTACATCTAGATTTGGATCCAGTTCATAGTGACATACACTGATAGTATATACATCACCACATTGAGATGTGGTCATGTACACAACCATGCACAGCCTAACCTGGTGTGGGGGTTGGAGGACAGGAATCATTACACAGTGGACACCCTACATAAACAAGACTTTTTTGAACCAATCAAAGACACACCTTAATGGTGGACAGTAAAAATACAATAGTACCAGAGTATGTGACAAAAATGCTAATCGTAGAAAACCACATGCACCCTACTTCTATTATTATAAGTCCATTTATTACCTAGAGGTCTTCCTTCACTCCATTCTCCATCATGACCCCCTGTCTTAGCACGGACCTTTACAATTACGATGGACAGTACATAACATAATTATAATATAGTGAACAAAAATAGAAGACACAAATTGTCCACACGTACCTTTATACAAACTTGTGAGGGCTCTGTATCTTGTGGCAGGTCATTATCCATATCAACAGTATGGGTTGAGTGTTCTTCACCTTCCTTAAATATGGTACTGGTCTTACTGTAGTCTTGACAGTCATAGAACTCCAAGTCATAGCCCGTTACTTCTCCATTTGGATTAAACGGTGGACCCCAGACAACTTCACTGCAATAAGCACGTACAACTCTTGGTGGTCCAGGAACTGCATACAAATATATATTAAAAAAAATTAAACAATCTATTATTAGAATCTATAACCTAGCTAACTTTAGGTTTAGAACATACCTCCTTCAAGTGTGGTCAGTTTGACATCACATAACCTGAGGTGCTCATTCTTCTCATCCATGTCAGTGACTTTATTATGAACAACCACACGGAACACATAGCAGGTGGCAGGAGTCAGGTCAGTGAAATTATGTGTGATGTATTCTTCATCACTTTCCAGGCGCTCTATTATCACTTCAAAGTTTCCAATTTTGCAGTGGTCATTTCTTTTGACAGTGTACCAGAGGTTCCCTGAGCCTAGACCATCAGGCCTCTTCCATTGGAGAACAGCATAGTTGCTTCCAACATATAAAGCCTCCAATTCAGTACAAGCACCTGGAGGAGCTGTATGGACATTGATATAATTATGAATAATTATTAACAACAATCAGCTAGACCAATTTGTCTCACATGTGCATCCATCATCTGGTCCTTCATCCTTTGCTCTGAAGTAACCTAGTTGACACTCACACTGACATGCCTGGGGCTGGTCATCTTTGGTATTGGGAGGACATCTCAAGCACTCTGACATTGGATGGGCTGAGGTGCGGTAGAATCCATGCTAGTATAATTTATTGTACAATAGCTTATAAAATTCAAACAAGTCTTATCATTAAAACAATTCCAAACCCACTGTCCTTATGCTCCTGCTAAAATCAAGAACAAATTAATGTCTGGAAATGATGCATTCTTATATCAGAAAAGACTACATCCATGCATTTCTACACCACTGTAATTTGCAACCCACACTGTGTAACATAATTAAATCAGCTGTAATTCCATGCAACTTACCATCACACTTTCTTCCATCACTGGACTCATGATATCCACAGTCACATTCACACACAGCAAGGTCAGAGCATGTCCCTTCCTCATCACATGTCCTAGTGAGGTCTTCTGGTTTGATAGCATTTGCATGAGCAGGACAACTGCAATCGGCAGAACTAGAGCCATCTCTTACTAGAGGAACTTCAGGACAGGAGAGGAGGCCATCAGTAACTGGAGGAGCAATTCGATAATATGCCAGAAACCGTTTTATCTGTCCACCACATGCCCCAGTGTCTCTGAATCCTAGGTAGAATCCTCTGAAGTCTTTAGGACGATTAAAAATAATCTCTACAGTTGCATCACCACACCCAGTTTGATTCTGGTGCAGACGAGATGTCATTTCATCTCCAGTTAGAGGCATATAGTTCATTGGGTCTGTTTGTATGGTCTCATTAATAGGGCCATTAGTGTCATATCGATACACTGTTACTTTATCACAGTTGGTTGATTGTTGGCATCCTGACCATCTGAAAGTAGCTTTGAGAATCACCTCCTTAGATTTATTGTAGCTGTTGTAGCTAGTGAAGAACCAGTTCTCTTGATTTGATGAGCGGGAACAACCCCCCACTCCAATCTCCAACTGACAAGTACTAGTTCCTCCAAAGCCATCATTCCACTGTACATTGTGAGAATGGAAGGAATTCGAAACAACAATTTACAAACAACTAGCAACTCACTCCTCTTCCATCTTCATCCACATCTCTCTGTTCCCAGACAGCTCTGGAGCCTCCAAACAGATCTTCATAGTCATAGGAGTCTACTATAAGGTGCCAGTCATTAGGGTAGATGTGATCAGGCTTGTAACGATGGTCTGTCCGACACAAATGATCAGGGGTTGGTACAGTATTGTGATTTTGGCCAAACACACAGCATCCCAGAGTTAGCAGGAGGATACAGCCAGAGATCGGTGGAGCCATTGCTAGAACATAAGAATGTCATAATATTTGTAATAAACAGTGAAATCACAATGGCTTGATCTATATACTAAGAGCAAGCACCATGATTCAAGAGAACAACAAATATTCTGATACCATATGGCATGCACTAAGGAGTGCCATAGTATAAGATAGTCTCACCTCACTTTCATTCAAGTTTAGGTCTCACTCTGACTAGGTGTTGCAGTGACTGTTGAAAGATAGAGGAAATGCTGTTTATAATACTCTGTGTACCACCATCTGTGGTTGTGGGCAGTGTACAAACTTCATTCCAAGTTTGTTTGCCTATAGGCCCACTCCTTCAGATAAAAGCCCCCATATCAATGGGTTATCATAACACCAAACAGCCCACAAAACAGTATATAGTTATCTACCCTGGTAGTCATATGAGTAGATGAGCTAGATGTAAAGGTGCATGTATATGCAAAAGGAGAGGAGTTTGATTCTGCTGTAGACGAAAAATTGATCACTATCTCTGTGTGATGTCTGTTCAATTTGCTTTGAGTTTATTTTTGTATGTGGTAGGACCAGCAGGTGCATGTTTTATTGAAATTACTTGTGCATTTTCTTTATAATAATATTATTATTTCCTTTATTGGTTTATTGTTGATGCTTGTACATACAGGGATTAGGTCATGGATAGGAGATAGGCAGAAGTTGTGATTTTCGTACTGCAAAATTTTAATCTTTAATTGGAGTCAATTCTTAAATACATGGACTGCAGCTCAACTTTGTTAAAGACACTTTCACCATAGGATCGAGCTATAGCACTAAGTTGTGTCTATAGATTAATATATACAGCTTTCCATGATAGGCACCCTCTAACACTAGCTGCATGGAAACAAGGGGCTGTGTTTCCAGAAACAAAGCACAAGAGGAAGGAAAGTATCTTAATTGTAGCAAACTAATTTTGTAATCATAGGAAATTGGCTATAATATTTGCCAAGCAAGACAAATGTAGCAAGGAGAGAAGCTAGTATTAAATTATAACACCATGCTATTTCTAGTGAGATATCTCATCTGTTGGAGAAAATGGTGTCCTAGGTGTTAAGGTATAGAACATTCCACCTTCAGGCATATGAGGTAAAGGGTAAGGGTCGTTACCATTAAAGACACTCCGACAGCTCGAAAGATGTTTATAATTCAATGATAATGTCTAGCTGCTCAGCTGAGCTGCCGAGGTGGGTGCTGGGTGCTATATATAGGTATCTATAATTCTATTTACTTACTTTGGTACTTCTGTAGGCACACATCGTTGTACGGTTGTTGAGTCTTGGGCTCTTTTTGACAGTGACAGACTTTGTTATAAGACATGATATTGCACGTGAGTACCGAGTGACTTCGTTTACGTTTAGTACATGCCACTACAAGCAAGCTAGCTGGCATGGGGTTGTTGGATGTCTTGGATTCATGGCAAGCAAATCTTTGGGGAAGACAAAGGTTCAAGCTAAAAGAGAAGAATGAAATCTGCTATCCTCTACCTCTATTACTTCAAGATCTTTGTCTCCTGGTGGTTGTAAACGATGTTAACAGTTATCCCATAGAACTCACTGTTATCCTCACTACCAAGATGGTTTCGTATTCGCCTCCTAGCAGCTCTCCCTGCACTACAACTTTTCAGCTTGAAGAGTTCTCCCATAGCCGAAGGAATAGATGTCAACGAGCTGTGGAAACAAAGAGTGAAGGGTTCAAATATTACCTATGGTCAGGGACATAATGAAGGGAGGTTTCAACTTGAATAGGAACTGCACCATTTTCAAGGTCCTACATGTTTTTGAACCCAGCTTTGAACCATTTGGCTAACGAAATCAAAGAAATGCTTAAGGTAATAGCAGAATCTGAGAATCAACCCGAGAACTGTTCTGCCATGAAAGCCTATCTATTAGATGTCACTTCAAGCATCTTCTCAATAAGATATGATTTCCACCTAAAGGGTTTGTGTCACAAACTAGCATCCATCCATGGCGATGCGTTGCTGTCCCACAGCCTCAAGTCAGGCTCACTGCACCAGCCATGTGAACACGGTTTGTGTAGTCAAGGCGTGTGGGAAAGGCAGGCTACTGTACTGGCGTCCAATCAAAAGTCCCAAATGCCAACATCTATGTTGCCGTGGGTTTATGGCAATAGACCGTCAGATGTTCTGCTTACTCCTGCTAGTCTTCAACATTTCTTGGACAGCCCCAACAGAGTAGGTTTACTATCCACACTTATGAAGCTAGAGAATATTCAACCTTCAAGTGTAAGCATTCACATTGAAACATTATCGGAAGCATTCTTGAATGGCTTGCGTGCCGAGCAGCTCTCTTGTGACATTGGTGGTCTTCCAGTGGACAAGATGAAGCATTTGTCGATAATGAAGCACTTCCTGGAGAAAGTCATTGTTCTGAGATTGAAGTGTGACAAATATGCCAACATTGGAGTGTTGCTCAGTATGGTTGAAGCAGCCACTGCTGACGGAGAACACAGTAACCTGAAACACCTCATTTGTATGCTCCCAGACACATACACTGACATTGTGCAACCACTTTCAAAGCTCTTAATGTTACCCGACTTCAGCCAGTTGTCACTGAGGGTAGATAATGTGTATCCTTTGGTTCTTGCCAAACTACTGTTGGCATTTATGTCTGCACCGTGCACACAAACTCAAAAGTTAGTGATAAATTCCCAGTCGGTTATGCAGTTCCCTTCACAGTTCAAGGAAAGTCAACTAGCCTCTCTAAACGTGGGACCAATAGGTGCACCAGTGTGTAGCGTTCAACACAAGATACTCGAGTTCTCATCACGAAGGGAGTTTACAAATGCCCTCTACCTAGTCCTTCAACTGCCAAGTGTCCGACTGAAAGAACTAACACTGGTTGATCTGCACGAGTTCCACCGATATGTACATTTCTGTGCCATCCACCCAGATTTACAAGTAGCTGAACTTACAATCACTTTTCCCCGAACATCCAAAAACGCTGACTTCCTTTCTACTGCCGAGACAGATCTAGTATCACTGATCAGCATGGCCACTCTTGAAGAGCTCCATATAACTGGAGTATGGGGCAAGTATTCTCAAGTCAAACAGGGCATTGTATTGGGGTTGCAGTGTAGAGCTAAAGATGATTTACCACCACTGACCACACTCGAACTGGAGTCGGATGAGTTTTATGCTAAGCCCGAAATCCAAACACTTTTCGACACAATTCTCTCACAGAAAGGACTTGAAGTAATTTTTGGGAAAGGATTTGTGGATGCATTCCAACAGCAAGATTATGAAGACATGTTTTACGGTAGTTGGCTAAGGTTTGCTCAAAATGTAAAACTGAAATCGATCACAATGCAAGCACTTCCAGTGAAGTTCGAAAAACTAGCGCTCGTTGTTGAAGAACTATGTTTCTCACTAAAAACTCTGACTATGATTATCGTGACTACTATGATTCTGACTCGCCTTACTACGATGGTGACTATTTTTAACATTGTTATGATTTCTAACAAGTTTTGATTAATTATTACTAAGTCAATGGTATGACTGTACAAAAATATACGTACGTGTTCAGATTTCATACTATGTCCATGAAAAATGATTTGAAAAAATCTTGTGGTCTATCTAGGATTTGAACCCACGCAGGTTGATCGATCTTTCATTTCCAGGTCCTAAGATATTATGCACATGTTTAAATAATTACGGTTTACAATAATTACCATACTACTACATATAATAAAATCATTTAACTATAAGTGTTAACAATCAGTTCAATACAATACATTCACTGGTTAATACAAAGAAGCTAGCCCTCATATAAAATTTACGCAAATATTCTGTTCTTCGTTATTAGAATCTGGTATGCGACAGCAATAGACTCCAAGGGGGAAATCATCCCCTCGTCGGTGAAGGCAAATGTGCTGCTCTCCTCGACCTCTGTAAAGGTCATCTCCCCTGCCTCTAGTTCTAACAGTAGTCGTACCATCAGGATAGAAGTATTCACCAGCACGGTTTGGATTTCCACAACAGTCAGTCTTGTTAGTAACACAACGAAGACAGTCCTCATCAGTACCAATGCTTGATGCTTGTATTTCACTATTATTAGCATACACCTTGCCATTCAGTTCAAACCACACTTGAGAAGGCTCACAAGTTGGAGCCACCCCAGTCCATTCACCATCGACACAAAACCGAGATCCATTACCACTAAGCTCATAAAAGGGATCACACTGATAGATTGCTAGTCTGTTCAACACAGTCACTTTCCCATTCTCTGGGTCCTCCAGATCATCACAGAGATCAACTACAAAATCAATAAAATGAAGGATGACTATGGAAGAAAATTTTAAAGAACAATAAAATTACTCATAATATTATATACCTGGGGCACAGGTTGGGACTCCTCCCCTCCAGGTTCCATCAGATTGGCAGTCACGTAGACTATTCCCTTTGAGTTCATAGCCTTCATTACAACGATACCGAGCTTGAGATCCTGGCTGTATTCCACTAGATCCTATTCTAACGATAGTGACCGTCCCGTTAGGAGGATCAGGAAGATCTTCACAAGTACGAACTGCAACAATTAAGCACAATAAACATAACTATGTGGTTAATAACATGTAAATACTAGAGTACAAAATTACACATGCATAAAAGGCAACCTACCACAATTAGGAGCATTTCCAGACCATTTTCCATTAGGAGTACAAAAGCGGAAAGAAGATCCAACTAAGACACATTCAGGATCACAAGAATAGGTCGCAGTGTTTCCAAATGTCACACCAGTTTGAGTCACAGTCCCACATTCTGGACTCAGTAGAGCACCACATTTTGCTACAGAGTCAAGAGTGATAATCAGTCAATTACAAATCAATTTTTGCAAGGGATTGGCTGCATCATAGTAACTGACTTCGACAGGATGGGGGGCTACCACTCCAGGAGCCATTAGGTTGACACACACGGTTACTATCACCAATTAATTCATATCCACTATTACAAGTATAAGTAGCAGAGCTCCCAACAGTTCTTTCAGATGAAGCAACTTCTCCATTACGAGGAGGAGATAATGGCATGCATAGGTTCTCAGTTCCTGGAACAGAACAAAGGCACACAATGTCATGTCATAAGTAACAATACAATAATTATTATGTAATAATTTTAGGAAACTTACTGACACAAGAAGGATCATTTCCACTCCAAGTTCCATCAGGTTGACAGGTACGTTGCTCATCTCCAACTAGTTGGTACTGAGAATCACAAGTATACACAGCAGTGCTTCCAACTGCAGAACTATTCTGTTCCACTTCACCATTTTCAGGATCAACAAGAATAGCACACCCTACATCTAGATTTGGATGCAGTTCAGGGTGATAATTAATAGTCTACATCACCACATTGAGATGTGGTCATGTACATAACCACAGCCTAACCTGGTGGAGGGGTTAGAGGACAGGAACCAAATGGACATTGAACCGGCATCATACATAGTTGACACCCTACATAAAAAAGACATTTTTGAACCTATCAAAGGCATGCTGCAATGACAGTAAAAATACCAGAGCATTTGTCTAAATTGCTAATCATAAAAAGACACCCCCTAGTAGAGCTCACTTCTATTATAAGTCAATTAATTTTATTACCTAGAGGTCTTCCTTCACTCCATGTTCCATTATGAGCCAGTGTCTTAGCACGGACCTTTACAATTATGATAATGATGGACAGTACATATATTATTTAGTAAACATAAACAGAAGACACAAGTTGTCAATATGTACCTTTATATAAACTTGTGAGGGCTCTGTATCTTGTGGCAGGTCGTTATCCATATCAACAGTATGGGTTGAGTGTTCTTCACCTTCCTTAAATATGGTGCTGGTCTTACTGTAGTTTTGATGGTCATAGAACTCCAAGTCATACCCCATTACTTCTCCATTTGGATTAAATGGTGGACCCCAGACAATTTCACTGCAATAAGCGCGTACAACTCTTGGTGGTCCAGGAACTGTACACAAATTGAAAAATTAAACAATCTATTATTAGAAGCTATAACCTAGTTAGCTATAGGTTTAGAACATACCTCCTTCCAGTGTGGTCAGTTTGACATCACATAACCTGAGGTGCTCATTCTTCTCATCCATGTCAGTGACTTTATTATGAACAACCACACGGAACACATAGGAGGTGGCAGGAGTCAGGTCAGTGAAATTATGTGTGATGCATTCTTCATCACTTTCCAGACGCTCTTCAATCACTTCAAAGTCTCCAATGTTCCGTTGGTCACTTCTTTTGATAACGTACCAGACCTTCCCTGAGTCTAGACCATCGGGCCTCTTCCATTGGAGAACAGCATAGTTACTTCCAACATATAAAGCCTTCAATTCAGTACAAGCACCTGGAGGAGCTGTATGGACATTGATATATTATATATGAATAATTATTAACAACAATCAGACCAGTTAGTCTTACCTGTGCATCCATCATCTGGTCCTTCATCCTTTGCTCTGAAGTAACCTAGTTGACACTCACACTGACATGCCTGGGGCTGGTCATCTTTGGTATTAGGAGGACATTTCAAGCACTCTGACATTGGATGGGCTGAGGTGCGGTAGAATCCACGTTTACAGGCTGAAATGAAATAATAAAGTGAGGAGAATAAAATTAGTATAATTATACTACATATGTAGTTGCTTATAAAAATTCGAACAGCCTTATCATTAAAACAATCCCAAACCCACTGGCCTGATACTCCTGCTAAAATAAAGGACAATTAATGTCAGGAAATATGCATTCCTATGTCAGAAAAGACTACCTTGTTTTTTGCTTTGTTCCATTCTTACACCATTGTGAGTTTTACAACTCACACTGTGTAACATTAAATTAGCTGTAATGCAACTTACCAACACACTTTATTCCATCACTAGACTCATGATATCCACAGTCACATTTACACACAGCAAGGTCAGAGCATGCCCCTTCCTCATCACATGTCCTATTGAGGTCTTCTGGTTTGACAGCACTTGCATGAGCAGCACAACAGCAATCGGCAGAACTAGAGTCATCTTTTACTAGAGGAACTTCAGGACAGGAGAGGAGGCCATCAGTAAATGGAGGAGCAATTCTATAATATGCCTGAAACCGTTTTATCTGTCCACCACATGCTCCAGTGTCTCTAAATCCTAGATAGAATCCTTCAAAGTCTGGAGAACGATTGAAACACAGCTCTATAGTTGTATCACCAGACCCAGTTTGATAGAGAGTAGATGTTATTTCATCTCCAGTTAGAGGTGTATAGTTCATTGGGTCTGTTTGCATGGACTCGCTGACAGGACCATTAGTGTCATATCGATACACTGCTACATTAGCACACCTGCCTGATCGTTGGCATCCAGACCATCTGAAAGTAGCTCTAAGAATCACTTCAATACATTTACAATAGCTGATGTAGCCAGTGAAGAACCAGTTGTCTGGATTTGATGAGCGGGAACAAGACCCCACTCCAATCTCCAACTGACAAGTTCCTCCAAAGGCATCATTCCACTGCATGTATATTGTGAGAATGCACATTGACACATGGAGAGAAAACAATAACAACAATTTAAACAGCTAGCAACTCACTCCTCTTCTATCTCCATCCACATCTCTCACTTCCCAGATAGCTCTGGAGCCTCCAAACAGATCTTCATAGTCATAGGAGTCTACTATAAGGTGCCAGTCATCAGGGTAGATGTGATCATCCCTGTAACGATGGTCATTCCGACACAAAGGATCATAGATTGGTTCACATTTTTCATCAGTATTGCCAAACACACAGCATCCAAGAGTTAGTAAGAGGAAGCAGCCAGAGATGAATAGAGTCATATTGCTAGAACATAATAAATTATTATCATAAATCTGGAATACATATAACACTTCTGGAATACATATAACACTGAATATTATTGTTGGTGACAAAGATGCATAACATTATGTACTAAGTTACTACATGCAGCATAAAAATAATAGCTAGATCTGCATGTACAAGCAACAAATCCAAGAGAGCAACAAATCATTTTGATGACATACACTTGAGGAGAGCCATGATGATGACTATCTATTGTAAGATAGTCTTACCTTATACTTTCAAGTTTAGGTCTTGATATCAATCACTCTGACTAGGTGTTGCAGTGACCGTTGAAAGATAGAGGAAATGCTGTTTATATACTCTGTGTAGCACCATCTGTTGTGGGCAGTGTACACTTCATTCCAAAGCAATTATAGACTAGTTTGTTTGTTTAGGCCCACTCCTTCAGATAAAAGCCAGTATCAATGGCTTATCATAACACCAAACAGCCCACAAAACCAGTAAAANTAGTTGTACACTGAGTGCAGTTAATTGCCTCGCGCGCGACGTTTGAAGTAATTAGACCGAAAGAAATGAATCCCACTATGCAACGAGAAGCCCCGCGACCTTTGACCCGCGATTAACCCTGTGACTACGGCATTTTACTTAGAAAAAATCTGAACCATGACATTCTTTCGGTCTAATTACTTCAAACGTCGCGCGCGAGGCAATTAACTGCACTCAGTGTACAGGAATCTGCAGCATAGCTGAAAAGAATGGATTGCTAATAGGGTAAGTAAAGAATTCTGTTCTACTGCTAATGTAAGCTTACTAACTTTTTCCAAGGCCATCTGGCACAATAATGCCATGATATATCGATTCAGGCCCACGAGATCAACTCTCGCGAAATCAACTCTCGCAAAATCAACTCCCGCGAAAACAACTTCCCGCGAAATCAACTCCCTTGAAATCAATTTTCCCATGAAATCAACTCTTAAAATTTTGAATATTTTATAACATTATGCAAAAATATTGTAAATATGACAGCTAGTACAAATCTTTAAAGTCCACTCTGATGTCTAACAGCTGCTCAGTAGTCACACAAGCTATATTCACCTTCCTGCAAAATGAACATAAATGAAGAAGTTACTTTTAGCTAAAGGGAAATCAAATTGATCGAATTATACATATAACATAGGTTGTATTAGCTTCTAACTTGCATACCTGTAATGCTTCATCGTATATCTGAGGAATGGTTGTTGTTTCCTCCCGAGCTCGCTTCCTCATGTTGCCTATTGTAGTGGCTACTTTGTTGGCAGCAGTATCTGGTGGATGGTTGTGCTCTCCTCGCAAGGACTGGATGCTGGCACCAGGACCAAAAGTAGTGGCTTTAGCTGGGCAAGTTTTGTGTCTCTCACATCTCCAAAATGTATTCTCCTTTCCATCTCTAATTTTGAGGTATTTGTAACCCTCATACAAAAGAGCTTTGCCTCCTCGATGGGTTTGCACTAGTTGTGCCATACAGTGTCGGTCTTGAAAAGTCTCAGTCAGAAGATAGCTGCTGACTTGACTTGAACAGAAGAGTGAGAATGGCTCATTGTGATTTTGGCTTGCTTAAATACAAACAACATGACAGCTACTGACAGCTATTGACAGGTAGATCAAAAGCGACTCCTTAAGACCTTTTAATACTTCAAGTTATTGCACACAAGTGACCCTAGACTTATTGCACACAGAGTGAGTTCAGTGTACAGCATTGAGATCAACTACTAACCTGTCTTGTTTTTCCATGATTAATACAAAAAAAAGGGAGTTGATTTCGTGGGAAAATTCAGTGGTCTGTAGATACTGGTTTGTTTTTTTTTGTGGCCTACTTCACACACAGATCAGGCCTTAGGGTGCTCAGTGTCTATGTCTGAAGAAAATTTTATACTGCATAAAATTTGAAAGGAAGAGAAAGCTTGGGCCAAATTATTCAATTTATGTAAACAACAGTACATCAATTTTATACCTATCACTAGGCAGCAGGGTGCATTAATTGTATATGTCTCTTTTAATCTGTGCACATGTGTGTGTGTGTGTGTGTGTGTGTGTGTGTGTGTGTGTTAATTTGCCATTGCCTAGCAACCAAAGTTTTTATAGGCTAATTGCCAATTACTGGCTGGGTGGAGGTGACAATAGAGTAGCTAGGGGTCACAGGTAGCTCGACCATGGTTTAGCTGCATGTGTAGCTGTAGCTAGGTAGCATGTGTGTCAAATGATCTTAACTGAAAACAACAAAATAATTATTATTGGATGCATCCTAAAATGTGTGAAGTCATACTAGCTTACTCTAACAATTAATGTGCTCAATATCCAATATAGTATAGAAGCATCACTGATATGTATAAATTGTTTGTTCCAGCAATGTCTCCACTGATCTCTGGCTGTATCCTCCTGCTAACTCTGGGATGCTGTGTGTTTGGCCAAAATCACAATACTGTACCAACCCCTGATACTTTGTGTCGGACTGACTTTCGTTATGTCGATGATCACATCTACCCTGATGACTGGCACCTTATAGTAGACTCCTATGACTATGAAGATCTGTTTGGAGGCTCCAGAGCTGTCTGGGAACAGAGAGATGTGGATGGAGATGGAAGAGGAGTGAGTTGCTAACTAAACCTTAGCATTTGCGCATGTACATCATGGGTTACTGTTGCAGTGTAGTCATGGTAGCAGATCTAGGGGAGTTCTGGAGGTTGCAACCCCCCAGAATGAGTTAACTGGGTTGAAAATCTTATGCTTATCCTCAGCTAAATTATGCACGATGGAGAGTCTTGTTAAACTTGATCAACTGATAGGCTTGTGATGTCTTGTAGGCTCGTAATGCTCATGAGTATCCATTTTCTCAAAAGTTAACAAGTTTCTGGGATAGTCTGAATAATTAATACCATTCTCACTTCAGTCACGTACTTCATAGAAATATTTTCTTTTCGAGAATTGATGACCACCTTAATTAATGGCTCAGATCAAAGTTTGTAGACTGTTATGGTGATGAATTAACTGTGTATATCTATGAAGAGAAAAATTACACAGTGATGTGTACAGATAGCAGGCCTATAGAATGGGTACATTTTTGTTATGCATAATTTTATGGCACTTGATTAAAATGTAGCTAATTAACTGACCTTCAAGAGTGAAAACTAAGAGTGTCCCAATAAAGTTTGCTCAAAAATTGGATGAGTATGATGGGATGACAGTTTCGTTCCACCATTTTGTTCTCAAGTTTTCACAGGTGTTCAATATGTCATCTTTGTGTGCAGACTTCTGTTGGTGATGTTGTCAGACCTAGAATTTATATTTCTTTCTGCAAACATCGTTGCTGATCCGTCTTGTTCCCATGTGTGTCTGTTTTCCAAACTGTACTACACAAAAGCGGCCATTTTTCCCTTCCAGATTTCCCGGAAGTGTAAATAAAAACCCGAAAATTGTGACACTGGCGATCTGACTGAAAGTAGCAACATGTAAATCGAATTTACTAAAAAGTGAACTTTATTTTTGCCCCCTTAAACTGTCTACATGCTGAAATATCACCATGCACATTTCACTCTGTTTGAATGGTCATTTATACAAGTTCAAGATAGTTTCAACGTGTCTACTGGTCTGGTGCCCAGACCCTTTCTGCTAATTAGTTGGTGGGACAGGACATACTAATGAGCCTGACATAGCCTGCCTTACTAACATATAATACTATGGTATAAATTATGACTCATAATGATAGAAAAGTGTGATAATAAATTATAGCAAGATGCCAGATCAAAAATTACTGTTAACATACAATCAACTACTAATAAAATGAATAGCACCTACGGTGCACAAGCCTCGGCGCACTCATATAGCATGCAAAACTAAACATGCATAACCACATTGTGTGCAAGCTTACTGAGACCCATGCAAATATGCAGATTCATTAGGTGTTGGACATCTTGAAATGGTTAAAAAAAAACTTCCAATTGATCTGCAGTGGGCAATCAAAGATGTCAGCAGAGCTTACTGAACAGCAGTCAGTGGCCAGCCTGGCTGCCTAGTGAAACTGACTCTGTTTGATATCATAGTTAGTAGCTACTGTGATCATCCAGCTAGTCTATATATATATGCTGCCAGCCTGTCAAGCAGCACAATTCATGAAGTCAGTCACTAGCTGATATTAGTGATAAAAAAACAACACTGTGCATGACTAACACAATGTGACATACATCTAAGCTCAGTACAATTATGCATGATTGTTCTACAAAGTGCTATTTCACTTGAGTTACTAACCTGGACAAGTAACTAAAGAACTAAACATTCAGTGAAACTGGCCTGACACACTGCCTCTATAGCCAAGCTCACCTGTGTTTCTAGATAACGCACACCACATGGAGCATAATCGATGGGTGTGGTTTTGAAGCCAAATGCTCAGAGATGCACAAAACAAGGGGTGGTCACGACCATACCCGCTGTACTAACACCCGCGACAGGGATCAAAATTAATTTTGATCTGTCCAATTTTAGGCCTTGACCCTTGATTTCACCACTTTGGAAGGCTTTGATCGTGATAAATTTGAACTTTGACCCACTAAAACGTACTATTTGCACCTAATGACCTTTGACCGTTGATGGAAAGTGAGCAGTTGAGCTTTCTTGACCCTTGATGGGGCCAATTTTTGTTGCTTTGACCCCTTGATCGCATCTTGATCCCGGTCACGGGTGTTAGTACAGCGGGTATGGTCATGACCACCCCTTGCAAAAGCCTCAGATCTCAGAAACTACAGCGTTTTGCAAGATTCTACACATCAAATTTCAAGATAATCTCGATTCATGAATATAAGTACCTTCCATTTTGACTCTAGAGCTGCCGTTCTTCAGATAATTTAGTAACAGACATGCACACACACACAAATAGTCTCGTCCCCAGACCCTCTTTCTCCTTGGAGAAGGGGTGGGGTCCGGGGACGAGACTAACACACAAAATGACTACCGTAATCGTCTGCACGTGCTACGCACATGCCGAGGCTTAATTAATAGATCAGAATACACACACACCAAGGCAAGGGTTGTGCACCCGACAGTGCTTTTATTGTTGTATTGTTTTGAATGATTTATGAATATTNCTTCTCCATTACGAGGAGGAGATAACTCTTTGCATAGGATCTCAGTTGCTGGAACAGAACAATAGCACGTACACAATGTCATATCATAATAACAATGGAATAAGTATAAGTTACACCACGAGGTGCAGGTTTCTATGTTATTTACATGCCGAGGGCCAGAGGCCCGAGGTTGTGTAAATCACATAGAAACCGAACCGAGTGATGTAACTGACTTGTACCATGGACCAACTAAATCAGGTTCTTGGGTTCTCCACTAGTTTTAGTGGGAAAGGTTCTTGGGTTCTCCACTAGTTTTAGTGGGAAAGGTTCTTGGGTTCTCCAGTATAGTTANAACAATAATTCCTAAGTTTTTGCCACTATAATCATTATCATTCATTAAATACCAAGAGAAATTCCAGGGCTCCATTCACCACTCTGAGTAGCAGTAAAGGCACGAACCTGTAGCAATGACAAGCACTTCCAGTGAAGTTTAAAAAATAGGATCGAGAAACACTCAGCACATGCACATATAGTTATTCTAAGCAGAAAGAACTTGCCCACCCACCCTGATGTGAGTGAACTCCTGATCCAGGTTCTCATCCTCATCCATTCTACAGTAGCTCTCATTTGCAGCTCTCTTCACAACATAGGTTTCAACCCGACCATTCAAATCATAAAACTGCAAATCATATCCAATGATCTTTCCATTAGGGTTAAATGGCACGCCCCAAACAACTTCGTAACAAAAAGCACGAACAACCCTTGGTGGTCCTGGGACTGCAATCAAACATACACAAGCAGAAAATTAACACAAATTATTTTTCACAAAAAAAAATCATCGAATAGAATCATTAGATTTAAAACTATTCTTATCAACTAAATAAAAATATCAATACCTCCTTCCAGTGTGGTCAGTTTGACATCACATAACCTGAGGTGCTCATTCTTCTCATCCATGTCAGTGACTTTATTATGAACAACCACACGGAACACATAGGAGGTGGCAGGAGTCAGGTCAGTGAAATTATGTGTGACGTATTCTTCATCTTTTTCCAGACGCTCTATTATCACTTCAAAGTCTCCAATGTTGCGTTGGTCACTTCTTTTGATAGTGTACCAGACCTTCCCTGAGCCTAGACCATCAGGCCTCTTCCATTGGAGATCAGCATAGTTGCTTCCAACATCTACAGCCTCCAATTCAGTACAAGCACCTGGAGGAGCTGTATGGACATCGATATATGAATAATTATTAACAACAATCAACTACGTTAGTCTTACGTGTGCATCCATCATCTGGTCCTTCATCCTTTGCTCTGAAGTAACCTGGCAGACACTCACACTGACATGCCTGGGGCTGGTCATCTTTGGTATTGGGAGGACATTTCAAGCACTCTGACATTGAATGGTTTGAGGTGCGGTAGAATCCACGTTTACAGGCTGAAATGAAATAATAAAGCGAGGAGAATAAAATTAGTATAATTATACTACATGTGTAGTAGCTTATAAAAATTCAAACAGTTTTATCAATCCCAAAACCACTGGCCTGATACTCCTGCATGCTAAAATAAAGGACAATGTCAGGAAATATGCATCTTATGTCAGAAAAGATTACCTTGTTTTTTGCTTTGTTCCATTGTTACACCAGTGTGAGTTCACTGTGTAACATTAAATTATCTGTAATGCAACTTACCAACACACTCTCTCCCATCACTGGACTCATGATATCCACAGTCACATTCACACACAGCAAGGTCAGAGCATGTCCCTTCCTCATCACAAGTCCTGGTGAGGTCTTCTGGTTTGACAGCACTTGCATGAGCAGCACAACAGCAATCAGCAGAACTAGAGCCATCTTTTACTAGAGGAACTTCAGGACAGGAGAGGAGGCCATCAGTAACTGGAGGAGCAATTCGATAATATGTCTGACATCGTTTTATCTGTCCACCACAAGCCCCAATGTCTTTGAATCCTAGATAGAATCCACTGAAGTTTTGAGAACAATTGAAACGTAGCTCTACAGTTGTATCACCAGACCCAGTTTGATGCAGACGAGATGTCATTTCATCTCCAGTTAAAGGCATATAGTTCATTGGGTTTGTTTGTTTGGCTTCACCCATTGGACCATCAGTGTCATATCGATACACTGCTACATTATCACACCTGCCCCATCGTTGGCAATGAGACCATCTGAAAGTAACTCTAAGAATCATCTCAATACATTTACAATAGGTGTTGTAGCTAGTGAAGAACCAGTTGTCTTGATTTAATGGACCCCGAGGGTTGCAAGACCTCACTCCAATCTCCAACTGACATGTTCCTCCAAAGTCATCATCCCACTGAACATAATGAAAATGCTCATTGACGCATGGAGAGAAAACAATAACAACAAACAGATAGCAACTCACTCCTCTTCTATCTCCATCCACATCTCTCAGTTCCCAGACAGCTCTGGAGCCTTCAAACAGATCTTCATAGTCATAGGAGTCTACTATAAGGTGCCAGTCATCAGGGTAGATGTGATCATCCCTGTAACGATGGTCATTCCGACACAAAGGATCATAGATTGGTTCACATTTTTCATCAGTATTGCCAAACACGCAGCATCCAAGAGTTAATAAGAGGAAGCAGCCAGAGATGAATAGAGTCATACTGCTCGAACATAATATTATCATAAAACTGCAATACATAATAACACTGAATATTATTGTTGGTGACAAGATGCATAACATTATGTACTAACTACATGCAGCATAAAAATAATAGCTAGATCTGCATGCACAAGCAACAAATCCAAGAGAGCAAAAAATCATTTTGATGGCATACACTTGAGGAGTGCCACAGTATCTATTGTAAGATAGTCTTACCTTATACTTTCAAGTTTGGGTCTTGATATTGATCAGTTGTTGCAGTGACTGTTGAAAGATAGAGGAAATGCTGTTTATATACTCTGTGTACCACCATCTGTTGTGGGCAGTGTACACTTCATTCCAAAGCAATTATAGACTAGTTTGTTTGTTTAGGCCCACTCCTTCAGATAAAAGCTAGTATCAATGGCTTATCATAACACCAAACAGCCCACAAAACCAGTATAAGATGATCTACCCAAGGTCTGCCTGTGGTATATATAAGTAGATGAGCTAGATATAGAGATGTGTGCATGTACACTGCATTCTGCTGTACACGAAAACTCGATCAATCCTTAATCATCTCTATATGTGATGTTTGCTTATTTTCTAGTTTTGTATTAATTTTAGTATGTGTAACACAGCTCTTTTGAACCCTGCTCACTGACATTGGAACAGAGAATAGAAGTATAATTATAGTGCAATTTATGGACACTCGCCGACTTCCAAATTATCTAGCTCTCAAGGTCTACATGCATAGGTGCCTAGTTTTACTTGTGGTTTTCTTTTTTCTATTGGTTGATGTTTTGTATAGAGATTGGTAATGCATCAACTTGTACTCAGCTTTGTTATACACTCTAAATATGTGAGGTAGCAACACTCTAAAATTATAAAACTTACTAAAACTATATTTTTGTCTGTACCTTTGCACGGACTTCTTTGAAGCACTAAATAAATATTTCATCAGTGATATAGTTGTACAAGTTAGCTCTAATTAAATCAACTCCTCCATGTTTCTTTGAGTGGAGGCCAACACCCAAGAGAGCTCTATAATGAGAATGGATGGGTGGACCTTGTGAAGGGTGTTAGGCAATTGAATTAATTTTAATTGCTTAGAATTCATATAACTATTGAATTTCCTTCATAGAATTATGTCAATGGCCATGCCCTCAAATCCTTGGGGACTAGCTTGTGAAGGAAGAGGGAGCTTCAGGAAGGAGACTGTACATGTAGAGACACTGTTACCATACAAAGCCTTAGGATCCAGCTAGCACTACATTGGTAAGATGTGTCTATAGAGTAACATGATTGTACAGCTTTCCATGCAGGCACCCTCTAACACTAGCTGGAAACAGTAGCATATTTACGAGTGTTGCTAACAAAGCACATGCAAGAGGAAACCTGGAAAAGTATTGTGTATGCATGGACCTAATTGCAGCAAACTGTAATGATAGGAAATTGGCTGTACATACTATAGAAATTCTCACCGAGCAGAATGATACCATATGTAAGCACATGTATTGTACAGCTACTGACTAGTATGCAGGGTGGGGACATAATTGTGATATCATGGCACCTTGAATGTTCACTATGTGGTTGCTTGAGGTACATGCAGACAGAGCTACATAATCATTGCAATAATAATTGTTATTAATCATTGTTATGGTGACATAATATAAATACAATACAATGATAATACATTAACAATGCTACCACTAAAGTGTTATAATAATGGTTATTATGATGCACATTGAAGATGACAGGATGGTTTTGATCAAAAATTTGTTATGCAAAAGTTCATTATGGGGAGTAACAAAATTTACTAATTTAAAGGCATTGTTATAACTTTATGGATGAAGAACTTCATGTCACATCTTGCTTTCATTCATTTTCGATCCACTAAACAAAAAACATTCATTAATTTTATCAACAGTCATTCCATCAAAAGGACTCTGTTTTCTTAAGTTAATACACTGAAAAGATTTCTATCATTCTTGGTTAAATATAACAAAACAGGGTTGTTTGATCTATTATCACTACCATCTAGCTGCCAGTTTGTCACCAAAAATGGGTAATATGCAACAAAATAATCATAAGCCACTATCTCCATATAAAGACTTGGAGTAAAGAGAGAGGTGGAAGGGAAACCACACAGACAGACATCTACCCACAGCGTACATACATACACACACAGTCATCTGACCTTAACACAACCACTTACAACTCTTACATAACTTACTGCATTTAGGAGCCTTTCCAGTCCAAGCCCCATTTTTGTCACACATACGAAGGCCATCTCCACTCATATCATATCCCTCATAGCAAGAATAGATTGCAAAGCTGCCAAATGAAGTACCAGTTTGTGAAACATCCCCATTTGCTGGATTCATCAGGATGCCACACTTAGCTGGAGAGAGAAAAAAGTTGTGCATTGGCATATTATTTCACATGGCAAGCATGACAAGTTCGTCTACAGCAATATAATATACATTCATCAGTGAGCAGCACACATGCTTAGCATTGCATGCACAGACAGGAACTAAACAGCAAGTCTTACTCTGACAGACAGGCTTCCTTCCACTCCAGGTTCCATCAGACTTACACATACGATTACTGAGTCCAACAAGTACATAGCCCCTGTTGCAACGATAAGTAGCGGAGCTTCCAATATGTATTCCATTCTGATGCACACGACCATTTGTAGGAGGAGCTAGTACATCACACTGGCTAGGATGCACAATATCTGAACAATGATTGGTAAGGTAATAGCTAAACCATGAACAGAGCACAGACACTACATGCCAACACTTACCAGGGTCCGGCTCATCAACTGTAGGACAGTGTGGAACTTGAAGAATATCAGAGTCATTACAACCTAAAACAATAAATCTTAAGTTTTTGCCATTATAATCATTATCATTCAATAAATACCAAGAGAAATTCCAGGGCTCCATTCACCACTCTGAGTAGCAGTAAAGGCACGAACCTGAAGCAATGACAAGCATTTCCAATGAAGTTTAGATAAATAGGATCGAGTAACACTCAGCACATATAATTTTTCCATGCAGAAAGAACTTGCCCACCCACCCTGATGTGAGTGAACTCCTGATCCAGGTTTTCATCCTCATCCATTCTACAGTAGCTTTCATTTGCAGCTCTCTTCACAACATAGGTTTCGACCCGACCATTCAAATCATAAAACTGCAAATCATATCCAATGATCTTTCCATTAGGGTTAAATGGCACCCCCCAAACAACTTCGTAACAAAAAGCACGAACAACCCTTGGTGGCCCTGGGACTGCAATCAAACATACACAAGCAGAAAATTAACACAAATTATTTTTCACAAAAAAAATCATCGGATAGAATCAATAGATTTGAACCTATTCTTATCAACTAAATAAAAATATCCATACCTCCTTCCAGTGTCGTCAGTTTGACATCACATAACCTGAGGTGCTCATTCTTCTCATCCATGTCAGTGACTTTATTATGAACAACCACACGGAACACATAGGAGGTGGCAGGAGTCAGGTCAGTGAAATTATGTGTGACATATTCTTCATCACTTTCCAGACGCTCTACCATCACTTCAAAGTCTCCAATGTTCCGTTGGTCACTTCGTTTGACAGTGTACCAGACTTCCCCTGGGCCTACATGATCAGGCCTCTTCCATTGGAGAACAGCATAGTTGCTTCCAACATCTACAGCCTCCAATTCAGTACAAGCACCTGGAGGAGCTGTATGGGGGATAAACAAAAATAAAAATAATTATATGAATCAGTCTTTATCCTTTTCTTGTCTTGACTATAAAAAGAAATTCATGGCTTACGTGTGCATCCATCATCTGGTCCTTCATCCTTTGCTCTGAAGTAACCTGGTAGACACCCACACTGACATGCCTGGGGCTGGTCATCTTTGGTATTAGGAGGACATTTCAAGCACTCTGACATTGGATGATTTGAGGTGCGGTAGAATCCACGCTCACAGGCTGAAATGAAAGTGTAACAAATATAAGTATACTAATGCACACAAAAGTGTACACTCATCACATACATGTATATACTAGCACAACAATGATGGACTCACTGTAGGTACATACTGGCTATAATATTATTTTTATTATTATTTTTGTTTTTTTGTTTTTTTTTGATATCAAATAATTTTAATCAGCTATAATTATGTAACTTACCATCACACTTTTCCCCATTCTTTGTCACAATGCTATGATATCCACAGTCACATTTACACACAGCAAGGTCAGAGCATGTCCCTTCCTCATCACATGTCCTAGTGAGGTCTTCTGGTTTGACAGCACTTGCATGAGCAGGACAACTGCAATTGGCAAAACTAGAGTTATCTTTTACTAGAGGAACTTCAGGACAGGAGAGGAGGCCATCAGTAAATGGAGGAGCAATTCGATAATATGCCTGAAACCGTTTTATCTGTCCACCACATGCTCCAGTGTCTCTAAATCCAAGGTAAAATCCTTTGAAGTCTCTAGGACGATTAAAAACAATCTCTACAGTTGTATCACCAGACTGAGTTTGACGCAGACGAGATTCTATTATATCTCCAGTTAGTGGCTTATAGTTCATTGGGTTTGTTTGATTGGCTTCACCCATTGGACGATTAGTGTCATATCGATACACTGCTACATTATCACAGTTGCCTGATCGTTGGCATGCAGACCATCTGAAAGTAGCTCTAAGAATCACCTCCTTAGATTTATTATAGCTGTTGTAGCTAGTGAAGAACCAGTTGTCTTGATTTGAGGAACAACGCCCCACTCCAATCTCCAACTGACAAGTTCCTCCAAAGGCATCATTCCACTGTACATGGTGAGAATAATAATGATATTGTTATAGATGAATGAAACAATTGTGGTTAGCAACTCACTCCTCTTCTATTTCCATTCACATCTCTCAGTTCCCAGACAGCTCTGGAGCCTCCAAACAGATCTTCATAGTCATAGGAGTCTACTATAAGGTGCCAGTCATCAGGGTAGATGTGATCAGGCTTGTAACGAAAGTCATTCCGACACAAATGATCAGGGGTTGGTACAGTATTGTGATTTTGACCAAACGCACAGCATCCCAGAGTTAGCAAGAGGATACAGCCAGAGATCAGTGGAGCCATTGCTAGACAATGGAGACTGCGACTGTGCATGTACTTTCAATGATAATAGTTGCTGGCAGGAGCAGACAACAAAGCCTCGGTCTGTTGGCAAAACTGAGCTAGTGTTCAGTTGCTGCTCAATAAATAGCCTCCCAACAAGGTGGGCAGTGCAGGCACCATCCATACAAGGAAACTGCAATTATCTGAAACTTAAAGCTAGAGTGGCATTCCAATTAACAATAATTATTAGTGGTGAGTACTTTTCTTGATAAGATGCATTGTAGATGCATGACTTAGAGTTAATGTAGGCTACCTTCCAGGACAGCTCTAACAAATGATGCATGCAGGCTTATAATGGTCTGTCAAGAACAAGCAAAATTTAACGTAAAACAAGTGAATGCAGTGCATGACAATAACGAGCAGTACCAGCCAAGCCCATCTCTAGAACTATCGACCTCTACGCTAAAATACAATTCAACGAGGACACTCCAGACTCTTTGGTTCCTAGCAATCCCATGCAAGCCAACACACCTTTCTCCTCTTCTGCTGCATTCAAACGTGTCCCACACTGACTTACAACCACAAAATACAGTATTGTATTCTAGTAGCTGGAGTATAGTAAGGGTCCTTGATGCTACCATATAAAGACCAAAAGTATACTCATGAAACAATGCATGTTGCTAGCATCCAATGGTCTATTTGTTGCTATGTACAGAATCAGGTAGGGCACAAAAATAACTACAAATCTCCAACATTTCCGAAGATCAAGTTTGAGGAAAACAATTAAGTAAAATGAAGCACACCCATGTCATGGCACCGCCCCTGTGCTAATCACAGCCTTTACAATGGTACTGTTCAACAAACCACAGATGATTAACCTAATAAATTTTACAAATTATTAAAAAAAAACTATTACTATTAGATGCATGACAAGGCAGAAATTGAATTTGTAGTTATGGCATCCACAAGAATCCCCTTCATTGTGTGATGCACGCTGAGTTTGTGATTTTGCATGTTTTTACTATCATTATTTCTGGACACATCAATGAGTACATTTGTTACTAGGTATAGTATGCCAGTCTTAAGCCTATAATTTATTTAAACAGCATGATATATAATATGTGCACATCTTAGTAATTTTAAAATGCAATGCTTGCCAAGTTAAATTAACACTAACAAAGATCGCATTTACTAATAACAGTTTCCCAGCATAACCTTAATAACTTACAATACAAAAATCCTAAATAACTTATTGTAGTTAAGCTTTCTCCAGCTCGTTCATAAATAACTAAACACAACCACAACAAAAGTTTGCTGCTAAATATCCTTTGATGTGTCCACCTAGACCACTCCTTGTCTGTGCAGCCGATGAGCTCAACAGTCACTCAAACCTACGTCTCAATCCCATGGATGGGCACGTACACAGTACCATATAGCTACCTTGGTACTTGGTAGAGGTATATATTCTACCCCATTCTTTCTGCACATGCACACAGGCTTGGAATAACTTGTAGCCATTAGCAACAATAGTGGTTTGTTGAACAATCAAAGCACCTCTATCACATAATGGATTGGGCAAATTTATCAAGCAAATGGAAGCAATTTGATCTATTTGGAACAAGAGTCAGGTTTCCTTAGCAATAGAAAGAACAATGGTTCTTTCATGTGCCACAGACAGTCCACATTGATTGGTCAAGAGGGACAGTAACAAACCACAATACCACAGGCCTGAGTAGACACCAGCTCTGCCTAGCAACCATCTCCAGTTCATGCTGGACATGCTCAAGGTTTCCTCATTTAGTTTATGCACATTACATGCTCCAGACATGTATGCTGTAATCCCCCTACTTAAGAGCCACTTATGCACATCCATGGAGACTAATAGTAAAAAGGACATGCCACTACCACACTGGTGTCAAGTAACATGACCACAGATGGAGGGAGGCTCAAATTCAAATTTTTTACTCAATCTAGCATCTGTGTTGGAGCAGTTGGCATGACATTACTCATTACCTTGCCTAGATACCACAATTCTTTGCATTGCCTCACACCAACAGAATAATACTTTATTAAGGAATTGGGTTATGAAACATATGGCACAATTATGTGTAGCTGAATGTTAACTATCACTATGGTCACTAGCCCAAAGCTGCTCATTGTCTAAGAGCTGAGTTAAGTTTTGAGAACTACAAAATTCCTCCTCCTGCTGAGAAAGGGACAAGCTCTTAATACTCAGTTTCTTCTTAGCTCTAGTGTTAGAGCTAAGTGCCTTGACACCTCCACCTTTGTCACCAACAGTGCTACGTGAAGTACCTTGCTGCTTCTTGACAGGCAAAGGAGATGAGAACACTGATGAAAAGCTCTCCTTGGATCTAGTAAGCTGATTGCCACTACCAACCATAGCCAGAGATGTTGTCAACTTTTTACTGGCCTTTCTTCTTCCAGTAGTACCTGCAGCAAAGACAAAACAGACTAGGATTGAAAGCACACATATAGAGTAAGCATACCTACTCATAGGTACTCTATAGAAGCATACAGTGTAACGTAACAAACAATTTCATGTTTGCCTACAATAGAACAACAATATGTATGGCCTACCCTTATCCAAGAGAGCCACTAATGATGTCCTCCTCCTTGCTAACTCTTGGGCTGGTTCTTCATCGCTTTCACTAGTGCTCAGTGAACTATCTACAGAGAGAGAGAGAGAGAGAGAGAGAGAGAGAGAGAGAGAGAGAGAGAGAGAGAGAGAGAGAGAAAGATGAGAGTCAACAGGATGTGGTGGTCAATAAACATTGTAGCATTACACTACCACAGATACACACAAACACAGCAAGTATCATTACATATCTTACAAATTTCTTGGAGCAGTACGCCCCCAGAACCTTGTGGGTGGTTTCCTTATTGCATTAATGCACCCATTCAAACCATAATATTCCCTGCCCCCTCCATCAATCTCTAAAATAGGACATAAACCCTACACCCTAGCTCTACTGAGGAAATTTGATGACAATAATTTTTACAACTCCTATTTTGGATGTGACACACAATAATATATTATTACTGAGAAAATATTGTAACAATTTGCTTTAGTCAGTAAACACGACGATTGATATCAAACAAAGATTAAAATTCTCTCTATGCGTACTCAAGTTAGCTGGAAAGCTACACTTTGTATTTAAATATTAGCTTTGGCAATATTGTTAAAATAATTTTCAAAAAGAAATACAATACTACCACTATCACTACTACGTCAAACCCTAACCACCTACGACAGCAGTGTTTTGAGCACGCACACACACACAGTATGCTGTTGGGTTTGAAATCTCCTAGAGTTACAGCTAATGATAAGGATAATGATAGGCGGGGTATGATAATTGAGAGGTAGCTGAGTGCTGTATGATACACACAACAACAGCTGTCGTCATCTAGTGAAGAGCCTTGAAATGGTGGTTCCATTTTCCTCATGTTTCGAAAATTAATCTGGTGGAGAAAATCTTTGAACTTAAAATCTGAGTTCTAAGAAATCATTAGTCAAACTACACAAGGACATAAAAGTTCGAAATAAGAGTAGGGAGGCAACCCACCAGCTCAATGATACTCTTTGTGGTAGACATTGCTCAAACAGATTGTTTGAAGGAAACCAACAACAAAACAAGCCAGCTTTAAGGTTTAACTACCACACACACGCACACACTTGCAACAAAACCACAGATCATGTAATTGTAAACAGGCTGCTTGACATGGTTTCGAAAATTAATGCTCTTAATGTGGTGTAATTAAGGCCTGATCAGGAAGCTCACAAAAGAAAAATACCAAGGCAGTAATGGACAATTAATTATAAGTTACTATAATTTCATGTAAGGGTTCCATATGTTGATCGACCAATATTTTGGCAGTCATTACAAGTACTACACACACCTGAGCTGGTCTCACTTTCAGAGTTGGCATCATTCTTCACTGGTGCTGGTGGTGATGGCTGCTTAGGTTGGTGCTTGACTGTAACAGATTTCCTTTGCTCTTTGTTCTTTGTGGATAGGGATAAACGTGATGCACTAGATAACGGTAGTTTGTGGGCCTCACTCGTATGTTCTTTGAGAGACTGTATATCTTTTGTTTGCATCAAACTACTGGACCCAACCTTAGGGGGGTTATCATCACAATCATCAACTTTATGAGTCCTTTCTTCAACACTTTTAGTGGAGGGAGCTTTCTTGTTGGGCGACTTGACAGTTTTTGTTTTCTTATCAGATGATTTGGCCTTTCTTGCACCCTTCAGTGAACAAGAACCTTTGGAAGACAGTGAACCAGTAGGAACAGAGCTCCTTGCTGGTGTGGTTGGATGTAAAGAAGTGCTGTTAGCTCTACTGAGGAAATTTGATGACAATAATTTTTACAACTCCTATTTTGGATGTGACACACAATAATATATTATTACTGAGAAAATATTGTAACAATTTGCTTTAGTCAGTAAACACGACGATTGATATCAAACAAAGATTAAAATTCTCTCTATGCGTACTCAAGTTAGCTGGAAAGCTACACTTTGTATTTAAATATTAGCTTTGGCAATATTGTTAACATAATTTTCAAAAAGAAATACAATACTACCACTATCACTACTACGTCAAACCCTAACCACCTACGACAGCAGTGTTTTGAGCACGCACACACACACAGTATGCTGTTGGGTTTGAAATCTCCTAGAGTTACAGCTAATGATAAGGATAATGATAGGCGGGGTATGATAATTGAGAGGTAGCTGAGTGCTGTATGATACACACAACAACAGCTGTCGTCATCTAGTGAAGAGCCTTGAAATGGTGGTTCCATTTTCCTCATGTTTCGAAAATTAATCTGGTGGAGAAAATCTTTGAACTTAAAATCTGAGTTCTAAGAAATCATTAGTCAAACTACACAAGGACATAAAAGTTCGAAATAAGAGTAGGGAGGCAACCCACCAGCTCAATGATACTCTTTGTGGTAGACATTGCTCAAACAGATTGTTTGAAGGAAACCAACAACAAAACAAGCCAGCTTTAAGGTTTAACTACCACACACACGCACACACTTGCAACAAAACCACAGATCATGTAATTGTAAACAGGCTGCTTGACATGGTTTCGAAAATTAATGCTCTTAATGTGGTGTAATTAAGGCCTGATCAGGAAGCTCACAAAAGAAAAATACCAAGGCAGTAATGGACAATTAATTATAAGTTACTATAATTTCATGTAAGGGTTCCATATGTTGATCGACCAATATTTTGGCAGTCATTACAAGTACTACACACACCTGAGCTGGTCTCACTTTCAGAGTTGGCATCATTCTTCACTGGTGCTGGTGGTGATGGCTGCTTAGGTTGGTGCTTGACTGTCACAGATTTCCTTTGCTCTTTGTTCTTTGTGGATAGGGATAAACGTGATGCACTTGATAAAGGTAGTTTGTGGGCCTCACTCGTATGTTCTTTGAGAGGCTGCATATCTTTTGTTTGCATCAAACTACTGGACCCAACCTTAGGGGGTTTGTCGACACAATCACCAACTTTATGAGTCCTTTCTTCGACACTTTTTGTAGAGGGAGCTTTCTTGTTGGGTGACTTGACAGTTTTTGTTTTCTTATCAGATGATTTGGCCTTTCTTGCACCCTTCAGTGAACTGGAACCTTTGGAAGACATTGAACCAGTAGGAACAGAGCTCCTTGCTGGTGTGGTTGGATGTAAAGAAGTGCTGTTATCCGTACCAGTTGGCTCCACTGATATTGATGGTGCTACCTCCTTTGGCACATTAGAATTGTCCACTTCAGCACTACTTGTTTTTTCAGTGTCTGTTGGCTTAGAGGGACTGGCTGCCAAGAGGGCATCAAACAGAGACCGTAGCTGCTTCACTGTGTTGACGTGCTTATCACTTGACAGTAACTTCTTGAGAGCAGCACCTTGGACATTCAGTGGAATCTGTACGGACTGTTTTCCCGACAACTCAGTACGCTCAACTTTATCACTAGGTTTCTTCTTTACTGGTGTACCTTCACCTTGGGTCTTATGTGTGGACTGAACATCCTGACCACTACCTTTCTTAGCTATAGGTTCTTCTATTTCTAGTGACAAAGACTCAACTGTGGAAGATAGAGATTTGGAAGGGCTTGCCACTGTGACTACATGTATCTCTTGGGGTTCACTTGATTCAGGCACATTACTACCACCTTGCAAGTGTGAGCTCTTAGCAATGACCAACTCAGCTGCTTTACTTGTAGACACCTTAGATAGTAGTGCCTTCTTACTGGACCCACTTTCACCAGGGCCTTTACCACGACCCCTATGTCTGGGGCCATCAGAACTCACAGACTCTGAATCAATATCCAAATCCATGTAGCCATTGTTATCATTGGCATATTTCTTGTTTTTCTTCCGGGATCGTTTCTTTGGTAATGGAGTTTCACCTTCATCCACAAGCAGGTAAGAGGATTCTACAGCTAGCTTAGCACCAGCATCACCACCAGAGACTGGTTGGGGCAATGCAGGGTTGTCTGCACTAAATGTTGGTACTACTGTCCCACTTTCTTCGTCAGTAGGCAATTTCGTTGCAACTGGTTGGATTTCTGATTCTGAAGCATCAAAACCCTGATGCTTGTGCTTGGCTTTCTTCACCTTTGTCTTGCTGCTCAGTGACGAGCTCTTTACTGAGTCCTTAGCTTTCTTTCTCTTGTGTTTCTCTTTCTTCTTCTTAACACCACTAACAGTGGAAACTTCACTAGCATCTGTCAAAGTCACATGATCCAAAGAAGCCACAGAGTCGTTGCTAGGCAAGACTAACTTAAGCTTGAGCCCATTATTTCCAATCTGGTGCACACTGGCATCACTAGTTTCATGAACTACTGGTTCATCTCTGGGCACACTACCTTGTAGGGGTATCTCTGGGGTCAAAGGTCTATGGTCAGTGTCTCCACCCTCATCAGTGAATTCATCTTCCTGAGTATCCTTGACACATACCACGTCCATATCAATGCTGTCGTCAACACTATTGTTAGGAACTGGTGATTCAATTGCAGGCCTTTCCACAGTCTCTTCTGTTATATGATGGTCTGTCAATGGAGACTTGGCAGTGGCCAGCACAACTTCAGAATCAACTGGATTAGGAGACGAGGCTTGCCCTGCTATATGTTCCTTCTCACCTACAACCAAGCCTCCTTCTTCATCTATTTCTGTGTTTGATTTGTGATCTTCAGTTCTGGCATGAGATGGCGATTGATTTGTTTTCTCGTGGGAATGGGAGAGTATTGACTCACTCTCTGTCGCACTTTCTTCAGCTAAAATGTTAGCCTCTGAATCAGAACCAGTACAACAAGTGGGATGTCTGGCAGGATCAGTAGGTTGCTTTGTCACTGTACGATGGTGACTACTATCATCATCTGAAATGAGCAACAGAGAGTTCCCTTCGTTCATACTACCACTGGTCTTCTTGTCTTCTAACCGAGGTTTCTTCGCATGTTTCAATGACATTTCTCCAGAGATTTTGCGCTTCCTATCAGATACATGAGATTTGCTAGCGTGACTATGGTTTGGATCTAGGATATGTTCAGCATTGTTGGCATTGGCAGAGGATTGAACTGCAGTCTTCATATTTACAAGAGGGGAAACAGAAACACTGGATGAGTGATCGGATGCAATTTCATTGCCACCTTCAAACAATGCAGCAGGTGGAAGATTTACACCACTGTCACCGCTACCACCATGGACACCTTTCTCCTTATGGCCTGATTTTGACCCACTGCTCAACTTGGTGTGGGCGGGTCCACTGCAGCTACATTGTAGATGATACCTTTCAGGAGTCAAAGAACTTGTAATGTTTGGACTTTGCAACGATGGTGACTGGTGGGCATTAATATGAGAGTAAGCACCACCAGACAAAGGTGTTCTGAACGCATAGGGAGTAGACATTCCTTGCTGGAAGGAAGAAATACACAAATTTATTTTAGTGGAGATTTATACATATTACAGTTTACAGTTAATACCCTACTATGTAAAACATTTTGTACTACATGATAGAACAATTCAATCTTCCAACTGAAGCCGATACCAGTTATATAGATAGGTAGACACAAAACAACTAGTGCAGGGTTTGTTCTAATGCACATGTACACGCATCACAACACAGATAGCATACACAATGTACACACACAGGGAAGCACATATACAATTTGTACGTTACATACTATCGGCTGAGTAGGCAACTGTGAAGAAGAATAATAGGCAAATGATCTGCAAAGGCAAAAAGCTCAACATTAATCGATATCACATTGTAGACATGCAGCAGTACTCACGATGCAGACTCCTCTGGTTCGCCAGGTGACTCTCCCTCTCTGTACGCCACAACCCTGGCCATGTCATGCAGGAGGACCCCTACACGATACTCATCGTACAACACATAGCCTCCAAAGCACAGCTGATCAACACTGGGAAAGAACGATAACATCCAGAGGTGACTGCACTGCATAGTGGGATGTACTGTAGATTGAGATATTTCGCCACAAAAAATTTTAAGTTTCATGTGTTTAATTAATCTTCGACAATTAAGGTGTTATAACTAGAGGCTCTAGTTAAGCTATTATAATTGAATTGAATGCTGAGAGAAAAAGATATCCCAGAAAAAATCTGGGACTCAGCTCTGCCACAGGCACTCAGTGGCTTAGTGGTAAGAGTACCTGACTAGCAATCGGGAGGTCTTGGGTTCGATTCCCAGCTGAGTCCCAGATTTTTTCTGGGATATCTTTTTCTCTCAGCATTCAATTAATTAATCTTTGCCATTTTGACTGATTCAGCAAAGATCAAAAATAGTGCTAAATTTTTGTGGACTTAATTTTTGCTATCCTTGGTTAGTTGGAAAAATTTTAACTTTTCAAAAATGTCCCATCTACGATAATCCTGTTTCTACAAGTATCCATGGCAAAACACTAAATCCTAGCAATCTAAGCAAAGTTTCCGTGTGTGTGTGTGTTACAGGAGTTCACCGGAAGTGATGTGACCTCAAGTTAAAACGCTACCTTTTCTCTGGACTATGGAGAATGCAAGCTATCAAAAGAGTGCTTAGAGAGTTAGTTTAGATAATGCTAGCCTAGGATAGAATCACAGGCGCTACAAGTATGGCTGACTGTGTTTGAGATCACTGACAAGGCTTACCAGTGGCATCCGTATCTGACAAAGAAGCATGATAGAGCAGCCAATCTTTCACAAAAAAAACGTAGCAAGGGGAGAGCTTTCGCTTCTAGGAGTCTGCTTCTCTGTTGCTGTACATGAAATATAACTAGCCAGATAACAAGTTTCTTAGTCAGCCCATTACAAAATGGCCGAAGTCGGAAAAGGGTCATCTGTGACGTCATGTAGTGAGGTAAATTAAAATGCTGAGCTGGCCAAATTGCAAAGAGAGCTGTGCATTCAGGCATGGTTACCTTTGACTGCCCAGACTGGCAGTTATTGCTGTGCAGATATATGCCTGTACTTAAATGCATCTAGCAGTAAATATCAGTATACTTCAAACACAAGCAAGGAGCATGGCGAGCAAAATGAGACACACTCCTTGTACTATTATAATGTTATCAACCTTGACCATTGTGCTTTACTTCACTGATATTCACAAATATCACTTTGTATGCAATTGGTTGTGTATAACATGTATCAGTACTTTACCTCAAAGGGTTACTATCCAAAACTGAAGGCCATATTGATGAAAACACTCTGCCGATTTCAGCTTTGACCTCCTTGACAGTCTTGTCATGGTTTACCACAACCTGAATGAGATAACTTGGTAAAGGTGTCAGTAGAGTTTGCAAAGCATATGTAACATGGTTATTTGAGAAGAACTATCCTAAAACGCATCAGCACACAGGCATAGAGTCACGGTTCCATTGACTACAATATATCGAGCTTAGTATCTGAACCCAGGTCTCGAGGCACAGCAGTGCCGGTAAATCTGGACACGGTAGATCCTAAAATGTGCCCATTATGAAGACTCTAGAGCCCAATGTATAGTCATTTCTATATTAATCTTTAATTACCAAGAATACAGATACCCAGCATGTCATCCATATACCCATGGCTAGCTTTTATACTCACCAAGAATGACTTGCCACATAAGTTAACCATTAGACGTAACACAGGTAACGACATGCTGCAAGGTGCTGTCAACAGTGTGGTAAGTTTTCCACCAAGGCTAACCCAAGACCAAGGTTAGGAGCCAGGAGGACTTCGAGCCAGAGCTCAGAGCTGGAGGAAAGAGTCAGATCTGCAGAGTGCCATAAATTTGTCACGTGTAGACTGTTGATCCAAGTTATCTCTTATTATCCGCTAAAGGCCTTCCGTAATATTGAAATTCCGCCCAAATCAACATCTTCGTGCCGTCGACCTCCAGAGCTAAGACCAACCCAAGACTCTTTCTGGTGAGACATGTAGTGTATTAGAGTTTATATGTATGAAAGACAAACAGTTAATGCTTTGTTCTCGTTCAAAGGGTATGGGGTTTTCCTATCAAAGGTAAATAGGGTGTGGCATGTAGTACCAGCTACTACTGGTTTGTTTTGATGGCTGCACTATATACTAAAATTAAATAGTAAAGTTAGGTTGACACTTTGTCTGACTTAAAAATCTGTGTCCAATCATAGATTTTGTCCTATACATATACAATATCATGTGTGCTCCTTTATATTAACGTTATACAATTTAGATGTGTCATTGAGGTGGCGCATGCTGTAAAGTCTTATGTAAATCTGTAGTAGCCTGTCTCAAGTACAACGTTAGATAATGAACCCTATGTAGTCTATAATTATTGTACACATGTCTACAATAAGTAGCCGGATCAATCTTGTGTGCTTGACATGACTGCTGATAGCATAGGGGTGACCTTAGCATTACCATTGTAAGACTGGGAGTGATAGGCAACTGCCATATAATCTCACTAGAGCCTACACTCTTCGTGTTCAACATCACTGGTCTCCTAGTGATCTACATGAAGATGACAGGAATATTATGAATGTACACCCAAAATGGTATTGCAGTGCTTGCATCCTACAATGATGTTGTATGTACTTGCTCTGGAACAATCCCACACACATACTTATAATGTTGGTGCTGTGTGAAACTACTATGTTGTAATCCAATCCGACTGATTGTGGTTTTATGGATGAGTAGGTAACTATGGATCCTATCACAATGTTTATACATGCATGTAATAGTTGCTGTATGTATGTATGTGATTTGACTCCCTTGTGATGTTATAATCTCTTCATCCTTAGAATATGGAGGTTCATAAAGGACTGTGGCTGGTGTTGCCACTCATGTTCTCTCTAGTGTGTGTAGCTCTCACACAAGCTCCTGGAGATAGAGATCTGAGTTGTTCAGGAGATGACTCAAATGAATTACTAGACTCAACAGACTATAGAAATCTTGCTACTCCATGGACATCAATAGCAACTGTAAATGGATCTCTTGATGAAGGCTTGACTGCTGTAAGTATATAAACAAAGACAAGCTGTAGATGAGGAAATTCAGATTAATTTTATTGACAGTAAATATTTCTGGCTGTATCAATGGCTATACAGTACTTCTATGTCTTATGTATACATACACTTGTATAGTACAGTGTCATGACTACTAATCTTGTATAGAAATTATCCGTTGCTCATGATATGCATGGTTATATATAAGTACAAAAGTATCACTAATCTACTACCGTAGATTGGGAAATTTTTGTCGCTAAAAAATTTTTGTCGACCACCATTACCAGCGAAAGTTAAATATGGCAAAAATTTATTTTGTATGGCAATCTTTACCAAACCGTCCGCAAAGACAAAAATTAACAAGCGAAATATTTTACCAGCAAAAATTTCCCGATCTACGGTATGCCATAATGGTATATTATGTGTTCTTTCTCTTTCAGTGGACATTCAGTGGAGCTGATTGTATGCAGAGTGCATCTTCTTGTGTTCGAAACGAAACTGATACAGATAGGGCCAATTGGCTGATCACTCAGCACATATCCTTCTCAATCGTAGGCTCATCAACTCCTGGCTTTATTGTTCGTGTGGAGCTCAATCTACCAATGTGCACAGACTGTGAGAACCTCAATCTACATGTGTTCCATACCAACACCAGAGACGATGCCATGGCCATGAATCCGGACAACTTCATGGTTGTGAGTGGAGCTACCTTGAACGTTGGGATAAATGAAGTTGAAGTGACAACAGCCAATGATGGAATGTACCTTGCTCTGCAAGACAGTGGGAGTTGTGTCGATCTGGCTCAACTGAGAGTGTTCTATCGCAGATGTGAAGCAACTAATATTTCCTCGATTCAGTTTGATGCCACCCTTGATGGGTTGACAGCTACTGGAAGTTGTGTTCAGAATACAATGTCAACAGGAACAGTTATGGCAACTTGCAATAATGGAAATTTTAGTACTCCTCAAGGAATGTGTTCAGGTGTNGTGCGTGTGCACGTGTGCGTGTGCGTGTGTGCGTGTGTGTGTGTGTGTACCCTTTAACTTGTTAAAATCGAGAATTGCCTTTTCATTTTCAGGTTGTGTCTCTGGCTACTTCAGGATGGGTGACTCCTGTGTGATGTGTCCTAGTGGTAGTCAAAGTGATGGTCCTACTTCAACTAGCTGTAGCTGTGAGGCTAACACAGCAACCTCTGATGGTAGTACCATAACTACTTCTGCAGAGTGCTCAGGTAACCGATGGTTATTTTTATTCCTCTTGTATGTATATAGTCATATGGAGTTATGCTGTGTATTGTATGTTTGTCTTTCAGGTTGTGTCTCTGGCTACTTCAGGAGCGGTGACTCCTGTGTGATGTGTCCTAGTGATAGTCAAAGGGATGATCCTACTTCAACTGAGTGTGTCTGTGAGGCTAACACAGCAACCTCTGATGGTAGTACCACAACTACTACAGAAGAGTGCTCAGGTGACTTACTTTTATGTACAAGTTACTACTGTAAACATGGAGGTACATTAAAATTTGGCGATTGGGCAATTGGCGCATAAATCACCGATTAATTGCCTGCAAAATGTTTTCGCACTTACAATACATTGCATGTGGTGGATAATCATCAATTAAACCACTAGTATTTTTGTGGGCAGCACAATGACATATAAATTGCCAATTAAATTCTCGCCAATATTCCCACATTTACAGTAATTCACAAGTAGGTTCATGAGATATGTTGATTCAGACTGGTGGTCTGAGGTGGTGTAGTATGTCTAGCCTTGTAAACCAGGTCCTCCCCTGGCATGTGCTAAGTGTGGGGAGGGCCTGGTCTCCCAAATCATGTGAGTGATTTCCAAGGGTAAAACAGTGGTACAACCATGATTTACATTTGTGGCGTGGGTTCTACAGTCATGTACAACATTAGTTCTGCACATGAAAAGTTTAAACTGCATATTTTGATGCATCCTGTAGGCCTATAGCAACAATGAAGTCATCTGTGCACATGTGCTGTTATGAATATTGTTAAAAGTAGCCTCATACCCAGGCCTTCCTCATGTAGTTTAGTTTGATAATTATTGTATTCACGACATTTTGAATGAACATTGCTAATCATTTTATGGATGTATTACTGTTCATTCTCTTTCAGGTTGTGTCTCTAACTACTTCAGGAGCGGTGACTCCTGTGTGATGTGTCCTAGTGGTAGTCAAAGTGATGATCGTACTTCAACTAACTGTGTCTGTGAGGCTAATAGAGTAACCTCTACTGGCAGTACCACAACTACTAATCAAGAATGTTCAGGTAACTGCTTTGTATAATGGAGATTTTTTTGAAGGGGAAAACTTTTGCATTTTTGTCATATATAGAAATTTACAGTGAAAATTTTCGTCGATAGCTATTGAATATTAATCGGAAGTAATATATTTCCATGTTGAGAACCATTCCAGCTCTTCTTGCAATACATTCTTGCAGGTAGCTCATGTCCAGGTTCTATAAAACTGGCTAAGCTGCTTTCCTTCGGTTGGCTGGCTTTACACTTGTATGTGCTTCACCACATGCTCAATTTGTATGCATGATGGCCGACTGTTTAACAATTCTGTGGGGATGGAATAATGCTTAACTACAAAACCTGCAAACCTTTTTATACCAAAATTTCCTACCATCAATCCATGGTGGTGGTTATGTGTATTACTCTTGTAGCCAGATAGCTATTAGAGTGATTATGTAGTGTATGTTTGTCTTTCAGGTTGTGTCTCTGGCTACTTCAGGAGCGGTGACTCCTGTGTGATGTGTCCTAGTGGTAGTCAAAGTGATGATCCTGATTCAACTGACTGTGTCTGTGATGCTAACAGAGCAACCTCTACTGGTAGTGCCACAACTACTAATCTAGAATGTTCAGGTAACTACTTTAAATAATGGAGATTTGAAGGAGAAAACTTTCGCATTTTTGTCATAATAATTATATAGAAATTTACAGTGAAAATTTTCATGGATAGCTATTGAATATTAATCGGAAGTAATATATTTCCATGTGGAGAACCATTCCAGCTCTTCTTGCAATGCATTCTTGCAGGTAGCTCATGTCCAGGTTCTATAAAACTGGCTAAGCTGCTTTCCTTCAGTTGGCTGGCTTTACACTTGTATGTGCTTCACCACATGCTTAATTAGTATGCATGATGGCCGACTGTTTAACAATTCTGTGGGGATGGAATAATGCTTACAAAACCTTACTACAAAACCTGCAATCATTTCTATACCAAAATTTCTTACCATCAATCCATGGTGGTGGTTATGTGTATTACTCTTGTAGCCAGATAACTATTAGAGTGATTATGTAGTGTATGTTTGTCTTTCAGGTTGTGTCTCTGGCTACTTCAGGAGCAGTGACTCCTGTGTGGCGTGTCCTAGTGGTAGTCAAAGTGATGATCCTGATTCAACTGACTGTGTCTGTGATGCTAACACAGCAACCTCTGATGGTAGTACCACAACTACTACTGACGACTGTTTAGGTAATTACCCATCCATAGTGGATATTACTATTTCTGATTTGCAGAATACTAATAAAGTTTGTTTGCCATACTACTGCTTGTGTATGCTCTTGCTGTAAGATTCATGCCCAGATATCTATCTAATAGTAGTATTGAAATTGGGAACTATAAGTGTTCACTGGTTCATACTAGTAATGAACTATATTATAACATGGTACAATGAACAGTGCAAACTCAAGGGGTGGCGACTCCCATATGCACTGTACTTGCATCTGCGACCTCAGTCAAAATGACGGTCAACGGTCCAAGTGGGTAAAGGTCGTCAAAATGCCGTCATACATTTAAACGCACTAAATTCCACAGCTACGGTCAAGGGTCAATCTCGAATTTTAGCGCTGGTCAAGGGTTAAACTGCAATTTTTGCACGGTCAAATTTTGACCATGGTCGCAGATGCAAGTACAGTGCATATGGGAGTCGCCACCCCTTGCAAACTCCTTGTGGGCAAGAGAGTAATCAACTTACAATAAACTTGACTCATTCCAGGATGTGCTCTTGACTTCTATCTTGAGAGTGGTGTCTGTACAATGTGTCCTTCCAATAGCAACAGAGTGTTTGGCACAGATCAAGAAATATGTCCATGCAATGCTAACTACCAGAGGAAGAATATGGCAGACAGTGCACTACCTTGTTTACGTAAGTGACACCAATCCATAAAGTCTGGAGCAAGTAGTCTGTTCCTTACTGCAATTTGTGTGTTCTGGAAAAGGGTCACTCTTTCATAATCACTATTCTTAACTTGGGAGGGCTTCACCAATGAAAATGATGACCCCTTTCCAGAGCCACTTCTCTGGTATAGTAGACCATAGGCATGCTCCATTTGTGATTTTTGTCCAAGGTTTTTACCTGCAATGAAACACACTACACTGTATTGTTCTTCAGCTATTGTTGGATTCAACCAGAGCTCCTTGATGATAAGTGAGGGGGATTCACCTCGTGAAGTAGCTGTGTCACTGCTTGTCTCAACCCCTGCTGCTCTGAGTGTGGCCCTCATGACTGGTGAAGGATCATTAGCTTCTGCTGCCTTCACCTCTAGTGGAAGTACATCTCAGGTACTCAACACACACATCCACAGCACTTGTGCATGTTGTCCCGTGACCTCTTGGAGTGAGACACCATGGCTACTATAGGAGTTGCTTATACCATTTATGGAATTGTTTATCCACAGATGGTTATGGTGCCTGTTCAAGGCAACGCTAGAGCTCTTGAATCCAACTCCATGGTCACAGTTACAATTGTTGATGGTGATGACTATGTCATAGGAACCAGTGACCCTTACTATGGACAGATTCAAATTACACTCATCGAGGATGATGGTGAGTGGTCTATCAGTCCAGCTCTGTTTATCTGGTTCGTGTAAAATTTCACATACACATAATAATGACTGTTGTTTGCAGAGGTATTGGTGGGGTTCAACGAGAGTATGAAGACTGTCCAGCTGTCCAGTGACATGGGAGTGGTGTATGTTGTAAGGGTGGGAGAAATAGCCACCGACATGGAGATTGTAGTTACTGGAGGTAATGCCTGTACATCCACATAATGTTGTGTTGTTGTTATTTCTATTGTTTTGGTTTGTTTATGTGTAGGTGATATTTCAGCTAGTGTCACATTCACTCCTGATGGCCCCAGTACCTTGCCAGCAACCTTTGAATTACCAGAGGGAGGTGGCGCTATAGAGCTGCGCCTTAAAGTTGTTAGTCCATCACAGTTTGCAGATCAAATTGATGTTTCATCGAGCGACCCAAATCTTCAACCAGTTCTTACACTGGAAGTAGAAGATGATGTTGGTATGTCAGAACACATAATTATTCATACAGTGTACAGTATAATGTATGACACATGAGGGAAATACTTGGGCTCAGTATGTGCACAGCCTCACTCCCTACATGTATAGTTTTTATGTAAATCACTCGTGCATGTATCCATAGCAAAGCATGAATTTGACTATCTGAATTCTGTTTTGTGGCCATAAACTCCACAACTGACTACAGCAAGGTTTATACGCTTATACTAATGACAGGCTTTGCTGAAAATTGCATGAATTTAGCTAAGGATGCTGAATAGAGGTACTTTTATTTTAGAAAGTATATACATGTACTTTATCCATAGTAATAATTATGATGGCTGTGTTTATTGCTTCTCCAGCTACAGTGCCCCCAATGAAAGCAGAATCCTTCCCAATCGCTATAGTTGTTGGTGCAGTGGTTGGAGCACTGGTGGTTCTTCTGCTGCTTGTTGTCATACTTCTCATTTGCATCTGTGTGTGCAAGTGGAGGATTAGCCAGCAGGGCTACTACACCACCTACGAGGACAAGACCACAGAAGCCCCGTCAATGCTTCGCTATAGTGCATCTCTTCGATCTATTTCATCACAGACGGTCATCCCAGGAACTGACAGTAGAAATGCAGCCGCTGGCAGTAAGGAACACGAGTTCTATGTTTAGTAGGAGCTTTCTCTCCTTAAACAGTAACCAATGATATTTTTTCATACATAATAATGCTTAATAATAATTAGAGTACTATAGCTAATCCACTCTACATGTATGTCGCCTATAGGTGATCTTTGCCTATATTTTATTCAGTCTATGTAAGCAGTAGCTAGCTAATTTAATGATATACTATCCAGTGTACTGTACATTTTGCTTTGTTCATTCTCTTCTACTTTTGTACCGTACACGGTTTTTTTGATCTGCTCCTTCAACTGTACATGCACATAATGTAGTTCATTACAGTTTTAAGAATTTTATAACATTGGAAATGATAACTAGGGACATACAGGCTTCCACAACTGGACAGTAGTATTGTAGTTGTGTGTGTGACTGAGAGGGGCAGAAATTTCCACTCATGAGTCCTGTTTACCGATGGTTGTGCATTGCTTGAATGCCGAGCTGTGATGTTGCTCATTCAGGTGTGTATGTGCGAAGAAGAGTGTGTCTGTGTACATGTGTGGAGGTGTATATTGACATGGTAATCACATCATAGCCATTCATATGTCTGTGTGTGTGTGTGTGTTTGTGTGTAAATGGATATACTTGTGTTAGTCCCCAGACGCTGCTAGTGGGATAGTGTGTGCAGGTGGTGTGTTTATATAATCATGTCCCTGTGGGTGGATGATTGCTTATTTTTGTTATTATTGTGGTATCCTATATTAAATCACCACATCAGCCTGGTCAGGGAGTCCATCATCACTGCTTATATGGTATGGTTGGTGTTTGATGCAGCCAGACAAGCCCCACCATCCAAGGGAACATGTCTCTTATCTAGTGATGTGTAAATTGTTTGGTGTGTAAACCTTTAGGTGGCCTGAGAGGATCTGCTTGGTTTGATGTGTGTAGGAAGTGTATGTGTTGTGTGAATCCTTTGGTGGTATCATCCTTTCTTTCCTTAGTTGACAGTGCTTTAGGAGGAGAAGTGGAGAATGAAATGAAGTTAGTTGTCAAACATGGACCATTGGGGCACTTGAACCATTGTACATGTATGTATTCCAGATGATGTCATTGTATACTGGTGCATGCAGTTATGGTATAGCTGTTTGTACACATCATAGAAGTGATTTGCAACTCTACTTTGCATGTGAGAGAGGTGTTTCCTAAGTTACTTTCAGCTTACATACCTGTGGCCTGTGCTCATCAAAATGTGTGCACATATTGCATTACACCATGATTATAAACATTGGGCCAACCTTAGCACTGGACTAGTTGATCTGGATTACACCCCACAATAGGAGCGTTTACCCTCCTCAAACGTGATGCATGATGACTCATCCACTACTTGGAATAGAACTAAATTTTTCTCTTATAATATGACATTGGACAAGACTTTCCTTTGACTACTTTGTATTTTGGACTATAGCTCTGTGAACTTGTGTCTGGTCACTTTGGCAGGTGGTTATTTCCTTTGTGATATTGTCTAGCTCACCAATCATCTCCATTGACACTTTGTTCCTCTCTCAGGATGTCCTAGTAACCCAATAAGACTGGCCACACAGAATTACCTCCATGTGTACACACTTGTGGGCACTCACACCAACACAATATACCCACAATGTAATCATGCACCTTGAGTCTTTCCCATCTCCCACAGCTCAGTATTATACCCCATATATTGATGGTTTTCAGTTTTATGTAGTTTTGTTGACAATATACAAATGTACCGGTGCCCACATCCTGGCTGTAAGGTCCCCTTTGCTGCTATAGACTACAGGCCCCAATAGTAGATTCTCACATCAACATTTCCTTATTTGTAAGTAATCAGTGTCAGTCAGCTACAATCTACTGCACTAGTAGTTGCATTTACTCCTATCACATGTACACAATCACATTACAGAAAAGAACCACAAATGTTAATTTTAATATGTGGAAAGTTACTTAGTGAATTGAATTCTAGATGGTTCATTGCGTGTGGGCCGGTGATGGGTTGTCAGGTGGAACCACAAATCCAGGGCAGATCACAAGAACTTAAACTGACACCGCGTAGGTATGGGCACATCAATGGTACAGTTATTACATCGCCATCATTGGAATTTTAAATTATTAACAATGGGTGAAATATACATGTGGGAGCAACAGATAAACTAGATAATATTGGATCGGTCAGTCAATTAACAGATTGTATTACACTTCACACGCCCATGCATAGAATCCTGCTCTGACTATATATAGCTGCATTGAAGTGAAAATTGCAAACACAGTCATTGTGATTGAACTTCAGAGATAGACCGAGTGTGGTCCTTAGGAAGTTCAATTATGAATGCACAGGGATGATGGCATAACAGAAGCACCACATCAGGAACTAACCATGTCATGGGACCTATTACTGTTTTCAAAAGATATCATTCCTTTTCCTCTAACCTCTCTCCTATTGTGACATGTTACCACAGCGATAGCTTCAAGGAAGTGATCATTGGCTATTTCCTGGATACATCATCTCCACTAACCAAGTTCCCTTTGTTCTTGACAGTATATCATTTTTCTTAATGATCTCAGTTGTACACCATATAGAGTATGCATGTTATGTTACAAATCTAGTTGGTGGAGCAAACTATAATTATTCAGGATATCTGAGTTCACAAAACAATGAAGACGTTCAAGCTATATTCACTTTAGCCAGGGATTGAGGACATCCTGTCACAGTGAGTCCCATGCATCAGTTGAGGAACTACCTTAAAGGGAATAACTACAGGACTTGCTTAGCCCTATCTAGTAAGATAATAGTTTGTGGTAATCTTCATCTCACCAGCTAACCAGCTAACCACATGCACAACAAGTAGACTTATTGTATATCTCCTAGGAGATAGGTGTACCTGTAGTCTCACTTGCAGCAACATATAAGAACCAGTACACATTACCATGCAATAAATTATAATACAACCCACTAAACAATAATTATTGATGTCCTTTCATTTGCAGTGAACAAAGACAAAGACACCATCTCATCATCAACTCTCAGGGGGAAAAAATCAGCAATTTTCTCCTCATCTTAGCACATTCCCACATGCAACCACTATGTTAACAAATGACATCATAGCATACATGTATATACTTCACATTTTTACCTCAGCTGATGCAAACACAATTTATGTGCTAATACATTTTTCCTATGGAACACACAACAATTTCACGTACCACAAACACGCGTGCTCATACTCACCTCCAAAATGTCATAGGCATTTGCTGGTATTCAATCTTTTTTATTGCTGTTGTATTACACTGCACCATATCATGTGCACTGTATAATAATTATTTAGGGATTCGAGCAGCTGCATGGCTGAATGATTCAGTATCATGGTCAAGCCATATGAATTAGTGACATTGACCTTATAGATCCAGTCTGTGTACTATAGCTATATTAATTGCGGTTTGATACTCACTTCCGCTTTGTGCAATGTAATTAGTTCTCTCGTGCATGGCTGGCTTATAAAAATGGGACAAAGGAGTGAGACCCAGCTGTTGGATTCTCTTCGTCAATACTTAGACTTAGAAGCTATAGAATACGCAACTGATCAGAACCTGAATCCAGGAGTGAGCTGAGAGATGGCAAAGGTAGTAGTAGTAAACCTGCTTTTGCAAGCAATTTGGTTGCACATTGTTGCTGCCCAAGCTCCCTTTGATACTGACTCGCAATGTACAAATCCAAGAAGTGCCTTTATTGTTGCACCTACCTATGACGACAACCAACACCCGCTGATGGAATCACGATATTATGAGACTCTTCTTGGAAGAAATGGAGTTTGGAATGAAGCTGAGTCTGACAGCAATGGAGGCACTGTGAGTAGAGATATGACAAGACAGAGATATAATAATTATTGTAATAATTGTAATTTTATTATGGCTATTTACAAAAAAAATGTATAAATCGCTGTAAGAACAAACTCAGTAACTATATCAGTTTTTTATTATTATTATTGTACACTCTATTTCAGTGGGCAACTGGATTAGGAGGCATTTGTAACAGTGAAGTTGCATCCTGTACGAATCGTAGACCATCTCCCCAAGAGAACTACTTGTTCACTCAGTACATTACACTATTTGGTGCCAAAGAAGTCAACCTTCAGGCTAACTACCGATTCACCGATAGAGCCAACCCTGCACTTGATATTCTCATTTTTGAAACAGATGAAGTTGATCACATTGAATCACTAGATAGAAGTAACTATGATTTAGTACATAAACTAGTACCATCTAGTTTTGTTGGAGTCGTTTCAGCCTCATTTATTCCCAAGGAAAGTACCAAAGGATTTTATCTTGGTTTTCGAGAGAATGGTACTTGTGTTACTCTAACACGAGTGTTGTGTTTTGCACATATTTGCCCAGAGAGAGTTTACAAACTTATTCAGCATCCTGAAACATTTTCCCCATCAAGAAATAGTGGAACAACTGCTGATGTGCTTGGGAAATGCATTCCCAATTCAAGTGCAGATGAAGAAGGTAACACGCAACCAAAACTAGAGTGTGCTAGTATTGGAATATGGCAAGAGCCCAATGGATGCAAGTGCAATCCAGGATATTTCTATGATGAAGCAAAGGATTCATGTGAAGGTAAGATGGAGTGTTAGGTTTAATTCTGTTGTGCCAGTAGTATACCTTTCTGTAGGCCATTTCACACCCTGTCGGCCATAAGTGTGTGATTAATTGAACATGTATATACATTATTATGCTTCTTATCACATCCAGCCTGTCCTGCTGGTACCTACAAAGAGTCCTACAGCAACAGTGATGGATGTCTCCCCTGTCCGGACAACAGTGAGAGCAGTGAAGCATCTAGTTATTGCACTTGCAAAGATGGATTTTTCCGTGCTGAAAATGAAAAGGTTGACAAGGAATGCACTGGTAAGTGAGGAAGTTAGTTGTTTGGCTTGTATGATATTCAGATGACATAATAATATCCACCGTGCAGCTCCTCCAAGTGCTCCAGATGGATGTACAATATCAGGCACCAGGAACACCTCTATTACTGTAGAATGGGGCCTTCCTGTTGATAATGGCGGACGTGATGACACTTGCTTTGATGTCTTCTTTCAAAAATCACATCTCCTGCATGAAGGCTTTATACCAGCAGCATTGGGCGTGAAAGATCTTGAGTATACTTTGACTGACCTGAGCCCTATCACAGAATTTGTCATCAGGTAAGAAAGCATAGGTAATATCTGGTACACAATATTGTGAGTTTATACTTTATTATATTGCCAGAATTATTTCTGAGAATGGAGTAAGTAGCCAGTCTGGAGATACAGAGCAGTTGAGGACTGTGGAGCACATTGCTTCAACTACTGAAGGAGGTAGGAACTGTTAACAATGATTAATGAATGGAGGATGAAACACTTCATCATCATTACTTGCAGTTCCTGAAAAGATTACCGTGTTTGCTCGAAGGAGGGGCTCAACCTTCACCTGGCAACCACCCACAGTGGTCAATGGAGAGCTGACAGGATTTTGTTTGAGAGTATACCGTGAGGGAAATGAGGATGATGCTATACAGATAGAACTGGATCCCCTCGAGTTCTGCTACTCCCCAGAGCAGATACCACCGGGTAGGAGCCGTGTGTTGGTTCAGGTGCAAGCAAAGACTGCCCTTGGTGGTGGAGAATGGAGCGACCCTATAGAACTACCTGATTCCCAACTGCCTGAAATTGGAGAAGGTATAATTATATAGATTGTTAAAAAAAATAGTCTTGATCTTTTTTATGTCTGCTATTTTATTCACCACTCTAGTTGTTGTGTGTTCTGGTCTTGAGTCCCCAAGCAATGGAAATGTATTCCTCAGTGGTTCTGCAGTTGGAAGCACTGCTATGTATATTTGTGATTCTCAGTACCAACTAGTTGGAGATGAGCAACGTACCTGTCAACCTGATGCAACTTGGAGTGGAAGTGATCCTTCTTGTGTCGGTAAGTTTAAGATTGTGCATAACCATTCAGAATACTGTTATAATTATTTTTATAATATTTCAGCAACTGAAAGTAGCAATGATGTGCGGTGCCCACTGCTGCCGGCTCCAAGCAATGGGCGGGTGACTCAATCTGGAAGTGAAGTTAGGAGCTCTGCTACTTACACTTGTGATAGTGGATATCAATTGAATGGTGATAGTAACCGTGTGTGTCAAACTGATGGCACCTGGAGTGGTAGCGCCCCATCCTGTCGAGGTCAGTAAATTCACCATGTATGGTGTATATTATACAGTGTAACTATTACTACACTAATATATTCTCCAACAGTTGCCTGTGGTGCCCTCCTTGGTCCAGATAATGGGGGAGTGACGATAACTGGAGTTACCTTTGGAAATGCTGCTATCTATTCTTGTGACCCAGGATACTCCATGGTGGGAGCACGCAGCAGGGTGTGCAATTTTGATGGAACTTGGACTGGAACTGCTCCAACATGTATAAGTAAGTGCTAATGCTATTAACATTATATGTCCACGTCATTCATTATAACAACTTTGATGCTATACAAAGGTCAAACAGTGACCTGTCCTGTACTTCCAAACCCTCCTAATGGACTGGTCACTATCACTAGAATAGGATCTATTGGAATACAGTCAGGATCTCAAGCTATGTATGTTTGTAACGGAGGCTTTGAAATCAGTGGGACTAGTGTACGGGACTGCCAACCAGATGGAACCTGGAGTGGAAGGGAACCAACTTGCCCTCCAGGTAGGATTGATATTGCTACTTGTATAATATAGAAATAACCTTCACTTTTTTTGTTTTCCTTCCAAAGCTGCTGCACCTTGTCCCAGCTTACCTGACCCTGGGAATGGGAAAGTAACGATCTTTAGTAATCTAGCAATTTACAGCTGCGACGAACCTCATCAAGTCAGTGGTGACAGGGAGCGCCTGTGTGTTAATGGTGAATGGACTGGGGTGGCTCCAACTTGTGAACTACCACCAGTGAGGTTTGAACTGCAGGGCACACCATATGCCAATAACAGTGTGATACAAGCATCAAGCATTGCTACTGATGAGAACTGTCTTCGTTGTGTTACTAACAAGACTGACTGTTGTGGGACTCCCAATCGTGCTGGTGAATACTTCTATCCTGATGGTACGACTACTGTTAGAACTAGAGGTACAGGAGATGACCTTTACAGAGGTCGAGGAGAGCAGCACATTTGCCTTCATCGACGAGGGAATGGTTTCCCCCTTGGAGTCTATTGTTGTCGCATACCAGATTCTAATGATGAACAACAGAATATTTGCATTAGTCTTGTTTGAAGTATACAAAAAGTATGAATGTAGATTTTGTTCAAGTTGTTGTGTTGTCTGGTCATTATTTCCAACTGTCAAGCTTGTTTCACTTTTTTGAATGCACATTTTTGCTGCTGGTTTGCCCGTGCCTTTCTGTTTTTGCTTTGTATACCGTTAATAACTAATTTCGCTTCAAAATAAACTTTCAATACAATCATTGATATTATTAATTTTATGATCATTGGACCAATGCACAATCTTGTGCTATGAATATTAATATAGTAATTTCATATGTCAAAGTGAAAATTTTGCTTGAAGTACTGTATAACAGTATTATTCACTGTATAGTAATAGTTATTTTCAGATCTAATGACAAATGTGGCATGAATACAACACACAGTTTGCAACAAATTTTTACAGTGATATAATATTATGAACACCCAACAGTAGAAATGTCACATGGACTTCCTCCTTTCAGGTTCTCTGCTATTGCCATTTATGGAAGTCAAATAATAATTATAACATAATTATATTTTTATTGTATGCTGCCATTTCAGCTTGCAACCCTCTGCAACCATACAATTCCGGATATTTCATGTTCACTTTGCCCACGTATGTTTGCAGCAATTATGAACATAAAAGGCAGAGGCAGGACTAGTTTTATCAGTGTAAGTATTATAGAAGTCCAGTAGCTAATCATGAAGGGATCATTTGTTTTTCTGCAAAGTAAGTCAAACTCTAGATCTTACTGTGCTAAATTCCTTGATTTAGGCCATTCTATTATTTGAGTGCATGCAGTAAATCACATTGTTATCCAGTAGTCATTGCAAGTTCTCAAGAATGTGAAATGGTTGAATATGTTAGCTCTATACTATTTCATCTTCGATATGCATGCAGGTCTCAACACTAGTACTGTGTCAGTGGCATGGCTTCATTACTTACTCTTGCTAGTTCTGGCAAGATTTTTGTTTGGTCAACAACCAGATACACTATGTCGGAATGACTTTCGTTACAAGCCTGATCACATCTACCCTGATGACTGGCACCTTATAGTAGACTCCTATGACTATGAAGATCTGTTTGAAGGCTCCAGAGCTGTTTGGGAACGGAGAGATGTGGATGGAGATGGTAGAGGAGTGAGTTGTTAGCTTTTTGCTCATTATTTTATAATCTAGTTCCCTCAATTTTTGTGCATTCTCACCATGTACAGTGGAATGATGCCTTTGGAGGGACTTGTCAGCTGGAGATTGGAGTGGGGGGTTGTTCCACAAATCAAGACAACTGGTTCTTTACAGATTTCAACAACTATGACAATGCCATTGAAGTGATTCTTACAGCTACTTTCAGATGGTCTGCATGCCAACGATCAGGCAATTGTGATAATGTAGCAGTGTATCGATACAACACTAATGGTCCTGTCAGTGAGGCCATGCAAACAGACCCAGTGAACTATAATCCTCTAACTGGAGATATAACGACATCTCGTCTTTATCAAACTCAGTCTGGTGATACAACTGTAGAGCTGAAATTTACCCGTCCTAATTTCAAAGGATTCTACCTTGGATTCAGAGACACTGGAGCATGTGGTGGACAGATAAAACGGTTTCAGGCATATTACCGAATTGCTCCTCCAGTTACTGATGGTCTTCTTTCCTGTCCTGAAGTTCCTCTAGCAGAGAGACGAACACCATCATCATCATGTACGTGTGCAGAGAATTCAAATACCACTGAGAATCTTCAAAGGATGTGTTCCAGTGATGGAATGTGTTCTGGACTCCCAATGTGTGATTGTAATGGTGGTTTTATTCTATCCAGCAATGGATCCACTTGCATTGGTAAGTCAATTTGCTCTCATCCAAATGGTGCTTGCAATTATAGGAGCTCAATATCATGCATATGATTCAAACCCTCCCCCAAAGATTATAATTATAGCAATTCTCATTACAGGTTGCAGTGCTGGAACCTATCGGTCTTCATCTCAGTCCCAGACCAGGTGTGTTGCATGTCCTAGGAACACTGTTACAAGTCAAAAGGAGGCTACTGAGTGTGCCTGCAAAGATGGCTTCTTTAGAGCAGGAAATGAAGGAGCCAGTGATGGATGCTCAGGTAAGTTGATACCTGACACAAATTGTGGCTAAGTGCATAGTACTATCTTTTTTATGTATAATTGCAAGAAGGTGTATGAAATTATTGTATGTGCTTAGCGATTTTTTAAGAAGTAAGGGTAGTTGTTAATGATTTTTTAAGAATTAAGGGTAGTTGTTAATGACTTAGGATCAAGTGTATAGCGGGAAAGTTTTGAAGGGTTTAACTTTCATGGTTTTTGCGGATGACTATCCATCTGTGAAAGTTTTTGTCTGCGAAATTTTCTGTAATGTATTATACCTATGGGCTCAAACAGCTCACAGTATAAAAGTAAGTAGTTTTTGTTAACGTTGATATTCAGTCATCAGTAATCTTATGATTGTATGCAACAATAATTTCCGTCACTCTGACTATGTATACACTTCAGAACCCCCAACAGCAGTGCGGAATCTCAGAGTATCTGATATAACACAGACTACTGTTACTCTTCGCTGGGAGAAGCCCTCCATTACTTCCAGAGATGACTTCTACTATGAAATTTTGAGAAGTGATGAGACTACAGTCTCCAACTATAATCGTCTTATGACACTGCCAGGTGGCACAAAAACCACTGTGGAATACCAGGATACTGGGCTCACTCCATCTACCACCTATGTCTATCGTGTTGTTGCTCACAATAATGTGAGTGACCAAGATTCCATAAATGAACATCTTCGTACCGAAGAGGTCACTGAAACTACACTAGATGGAGGTAAGTGCATGTTGTATCAACACAACTTAGAGTGCTTCGTGTGTAACTGTTAGGTTTCATGTGATCATGTTTGTTGTAAACACAGCTCCATCGAAACCAATCAGAGTAAGGGGGTTTTGTTCTGTTGTTGTATGGGGAGAACCAGTGGAGCCGAAAGGAAGCATCGTTGGCTATGATATCAACTTTTACGATATGGACAACCCATCCAGAAACAGAGTGGTATATGGTGTAACTAACACTGTTCATGATGTGACAGCAAATACTGATCTACCTGATAGGGTCGAACCAGCTACACTTCATTTTGAGGTATTGTTGGTTTAAATGTATAGCAAAAGCCCTATATTAAGTACTCATGCATGCGCTTAGAGTCATTTTCATTCAAAAGACACTCAGATGGGTAGTTTAATTTGTAGTTTTAATCAGCAAGAAGCACCAACTAAATATACCGCATATAGGGTTTAACTTAAAGCTACTGCAACTTCCGTCCACAGTTTGTTATATATGTCTCTATTTCCTTCTTCACAGGTCAGAGCCAATACATCTACATCCAAAGGTGGAGGGGCTGGCAGTTGGAGTGATGGAATTCCACTAGGTAAGTTATAGTTGAAACTTGTCTTATTTGAACTCAAATTTAGCCTCATTTTGCTGAATACTATAGTTATATTGAAAGACTATATAATCATAGTTTGTGTCTCATAATTAGGTTGTTCAGATTCTTGTGATCCTCCTAACCCTCCAGAATGTCGTAAGTTAATATTAACATGTACACTGACAATTACTAGCTAGTAATGCATGCACAGAGAATTCCTTTCACTTGTACATTAATTGATTTCCTTCAACCTTAGCTTCTGAGCCTGTACCTCTACACTTCAGTCTTGATGGAGTGTCATATCCACACAACAGTATATTCTTTATAACTGACATTGGAGAGGATGACTCTGCTCTTCTCTGTGTCACAAACAACACTGACTGTTGTGGTAATCCTCGCCGTGGAGAGTGGGTCTATCCTAATGGCACACTGATACCCTCCTCTAGAGATAACCTGGACTTCTTCAGAGGTCGTGGAGACAGGACTGTACGTTTGAGTAGAAGAAACAATGCCATGTCCCCAACCGGCACATACCAGTGCAGAGTACCAGATGCTAGTGGTACCACTCAAACCATCCAGGCTAGAATAATTGGTCCAAGTAAGGGAACATGATAGATTGAGTCATGCATACAAATTATATAATACATGTAGGCCCACCTGCAACCACTATGCCAACTACACCACCAACCTGCCCACCACCGCCCACACCTGACTGCCCCCCAACTGTCACTTGCTCAAGCCCAGTGACTCCTGAACCCCTTATATGTCCACCTCCAGGTGTGTGCTGTAATACCATAATATTATTTGCTATTGATGGTGATTCAGCGTGTGATTTCCTTCCAGCTCCCATTGAGGTCCACTTCACACTGAAAGGAGTGAAGTATCCTAATAACAGCATATTTGATGTAAGCCTCATAGGACAGGATGATTCCTCCCTGCGCTGTGTGACCAACAGGACTCATTGCTGTACAAGTCCAAACAGTGGCGATTGGCTCTTTTCTAATGGTACTACTGTCCAAGGCAATGAGATTATATTCTTTGCTCGTGGAAACCAATTTCTGAGTTTGAGCAGAAGAAACAATGCCATGTTTCCAACTGGCACATACCAGTGCAGAGTACCAGATGCTAGCAATGTCGTTCAAACCATCCAGGCTAGAATAATTAATACAGGTAATAATAACAATAACAATAACAATGACACCTGGCTTAATTTTATCCCAAATTACCAGATTGAATTATTTTCTGTATTCAATCCAACAGCACCATGCCCACCTCCACCAACATGCCCTACACCCTCTACACCAACACCATGTCCTCCTACAGACCCAGTTGAATGCCCTCCTACTATTTCACGTATGGAACACACCAATGTACAATAACCACCAGTGAATTATTTTATACTTTAACATTCAGCTCCAGGTGCTGTTGAAGAGTTACATTTTAGCCTTGGTGGAGTTGATTACCCAAACAACAGCATATTTTTTATATCTGACATTGAACAGAGTGACTCTGCTCTTCTCTGTGTCACAAACAACACTGACTGTTGTGGTAATCCTCGCCGTGGAGAGTGGTTCTATCCTAATGGTACACTGATACCCTCCTCTAGAGAGAACTGGGACTTCTTCAGAGGACGTGGAGACAGGACTGTACGTTTGAGTAGAAGAAACAACGCCATGTCCCCGACCGGCACATACCAGTGCAGAGTACCAGATGCTAGCGGTACCCTTCAAACCATTCAGGCTAGAATAATCAACTCAGGTAGATACCTAACAGAAATGTTTTGTAGATAAACAACAGTAAGTAGAGTGTCATTTACCTATACCTTGTCACAACCCACAGATAGTCCAACAGAGACCACTACACCATGTTCTACTATAGAATCAACCGAAAACACAACCTGTGCACCATGTCCTACTCAAGAGTCAAGTGAAGGCTCTTGTCCACCAACAACAGATGTTAGACGTAAGATCCATATCATGTCAACATGTGTTAAGAGTTATCAAAGTCGGTTCCTATATTATATTTACAGCTGGTGAACTCATCAGTGTAGCAACTATGATTAATGACGTGGTCATCTTAACATCCATTGGGGCACTGGAGGGCGTCATTGCTGAGATCACTGTGAAGTTCACTCTTATCAACAAACCACAAGTATACGAAACAATTACAGAAGAATTGAAACCATGGGTTCGAGTGCCAAATGATATCCTTCAAAGCCAACAAGATTCTCCTATTTCAGTGCAGGTACAAAATACTTATAACAGCTCTTTGACCCATGCACAATAGTATGGCAACAATCACACCTGTTACTAGTGTAATTTGATTTGTTCAGGTGAGACCAGAGTACATGAATGGAACAAGTGGAACATTTAGTTCCCCAACTACCTTCACTTCCTCAGGTAACATGATTCTTCTCTGTCCCTAACTGTATTGTTGTACTTAACTGTTCATAACTATTTTCTTAGAATCCGAAGCACTATTTGAAGCAGTTACATCTGGCGGATGTGAACCATGTGACACCATCAAATACAGAATAATTATGGCAGCACTTGGATTAGCTCTTTTAATTACCTTCATATGCATATTTGTGGCAATCATAGTCCTGATCATAAAGTGCAAGAAGAGAAAGAAAACCTCCTCACTTAGCTATTCCTATGGAACAAACAAACAAGACCTGGAACTATACAATCCAACTTACAACCACACTTCAAAATGACATTGCAGGGGTATATGTTTGTTTGTTCTGTAAGCAGTTAGTGCAATAATGTAAAATGAGTGCTCTTTTATAATTTTTGTAAATAACAAAAAAATTATGTATGTGAAGTGAACTCCATAAAATTAATTTTTCACACAGATTCTGAACTATGCAATTATTGTTAATAATTGAGCCATACACAATAGTAATAGATTGGCATGGTGACATGATTATGAGTCTGATAAAAGTTATTATATCCCATTAACAATATTAATGCAAAGCCTTTGGATAACACTGTTAGAATTAGGTACCACACAGCAGTACTGACCAGTTGGACCTTGAGCATTGTTCCTTCGGTTGAGCTGTACACTCTGCCTACCTCTGCCTCTAAAGAAGTCCATTCCAGTCAGGGAAGGCCCAATTTTAGTGCCGTCAGGGTAGTACCACTCTCCAGCTCTGTTAGGCAACCCACAGCAGTTCACATTGTCAGTGACACAGTGCAGTCCTGTTTCACGTTGGCCAATATCATTGATATCAACTGAAGTCTGATTATTGTATGGAATTCTCTGTCCATTTAACTGAAAGTACATGTTCCTCCCTGTACAAGGGGAAATGTCATACAGCCTTGAAACAGTTATTCTTTATAATAATATTATTATTATTTTAATGGTAACATACGGTCATCATCGACTATGCGGACCACGGCCTCATGAACTGCTCCCTTGTGGAGGTCTAGGAGTGATGAGTCAACAGAAAGCACAACAGTGAAGTGTTCTTCTAGAGATTCAAACAGAGAGTCTTGTACTATAGTGAATGACACACACACTCTCTTCTGCTTGTCATCAAACATTGCTGTTCTAGTTGCCTCCAGAAAGTCAAAGCCAGCTGGAATGCAACAATTGAACAATAAATTAAAGTTTCAACACAATATGCACTGGATCACTCCCTACCTAGGGCATCAACTGGGACATTCTCCACAGCAGTTACAGTGACTGAGAATGGATGAGAGATGGGATATTCTTCAAGGACCAACAAACACACTTGAACTTCTCCACTCGATTCACTGATTTCATAATCACTCTCTTCAAATCCAATCGTATATGCTATCAAGGAATAGCATGTTCATTACTTGTAACAATAGATAAAACAACTACAAGGACTGGTTTAGACTTACATCTTGCATCGTTGTCTTCAATAGTGATGGTAGTAGTTCTAGGGTGAATGCGAACACTTTTGTCATCAGTGGACAGTGTTCCAGTGAAAGTCTCCTTTACTTCAGCAATGTCATCATCAATGATGGACACCGTCACTGGCACTTGAGTTACTGTGCTATCAAACTGCAACTGAATACTACTCTGTGACACAGTGTAATCTTCACCATCTAAAACAACCACAACAATGACATTATTATTTTATACAAAACCACAAAAAGTGTACATGTGTACATAGTATAATATTATTTACCTAGAGCTGTTCCACCTGAACTCTTAAATGTGACCAGATGAGATCCACTGATGTGTCCTTCCAGAACAAGTACAGTCAGCTCAAGTGTACCTCCACCTTCAGATGTTGTATACGATGGTTGACTGAAACCAACTACAATATCTTGAGGGAAAAAATGTTACTAAAACACATGTAGTACCCAAATAAGTGTACATGTGGTATCTTACCATTATCAGTGATGCAACACACAATAGTGTCAGGTGTCTCAAACCGTAACATGTCCATCAAGTCATTTGAAAAAGAAATGGTGATTGGTATACACTCTACTGGTTCCAGGAATGTGTCGTCAATTACTTCAACGCTGACACACAGCCTCCTAGTGCTGTTCACATTCTCATCAGTCACAACAGACAGAGGCAGAGCAACATAGTCAATATCAGGAGTTGCTAAATCATGGAGAAAAAATAATGTGTCAAGAAGCATGCATAGCACAAAAGTACACGGAATGCATATATACCAAGTACAGGTATTGTCACGTTAATGGGAATAGCTGTGCTAATCCACATTTTGAAGTTCCTAGCGAATGGGTTGCTGAATCCAACACACACCTCTCCAGCTTCACCTTCAGTGAGGTTTGAGACCTTTGAGACGGACACGATCAATTCTGTATGCGAACACAAAAGAACACGACTTTTATTCAATACATATGCACTACATGCAGGCACCACACTGACCATCATCATCCAGAATACCCACAGTAGCCACGCTAACTTCACCAAGTGTGATGTTCATCATTGCTGAGGAGACAATGCTCAAAGTGAACGTTGTTGTTTGTATCTCCTCTAGAGCTACATTGTCATCAGAGAGGGGGAATAAATCCAAGCACTTAGTTTGTTCACGTGGGAGAAATGAGACCATACTCATCAATCCACCTAATGACACCATCAACAAAAAATAACAGGTTAAATTATCATAATCGTAAGCCCTGTTTAAACATTACCTCCTGAAATCAAAACCTGTATCGTTTCTTCAGTATGACCATATTTGTCCACACATACAGATGCATAATCATTGCTTTCAAGAAACATATACCGAGGTCGTCCAAATGAAACTTGCAAGACTATATTAAAATAAAATACCATATCTATTAAACCAACTTCTAGAGTGCATTACCAACCATCATTGTCTTCAATACAAAATCCAACTGTTTGGCTATCTTGGGAGACTAGTATCTGGTCATTCTCAGATGAAACAAGTATTCCAACCGTCGAGCATTCCACAGGCTCTGCAATGTCATCATCCACTGTCTGAATGGGAGAGCACACCTTTCCAATAGAACTTGCACTTGTATCAGCTGATAGAAGCATTGCCAGTTCATAGTCCGTGTCTCTAATGGCTGAATGAGAGAGACTATATACATGAATGTTTTCAAATGTTGTTGGTCTTACCCATGTTATGAGTTGGTTGAGAAATAGTATTAAGAACAATATCAAATTGATTGGCAAATTGTGTACTAAAGATGACACACAAATCCATTTTTTCGCCCTCAGTTATGTTTTCCAATGATTGCAAACTCAGTGATATTACTAAGAACAGAAAAAATATATAATTATAATTTTATTTATAATCATCGTCATTTCAATGAGCAATCAAACTTGCATTTGTCTAGGTGGATTTACTTACCGTCATCATCAACAATTCTGACCATTGTTGTCTCTACATTACCAACAGCATAGGAGTCTGTCGAGATATGGTCTATGCTGAATGTAAGTACCTCTGTATCTTCCAGTGCTACAGTGTCATCTGTCAGTATAAAACGGACACACTTCTGACTCTCCTGAGAAAGGAAGGCCAGAGTCTGGTCAATCCTTTCACCAGTTTCTTCTTGTAACTCTGTGAGGATATGGAACTGTTACTATAGGAACAAACAAAAAGGGGTGTTGTATTACTTCCACTAATCCCAACTTGCACTGAGCTACCAGTAGCTTGAGATATATCAACCTTGTCAACACACACTTCAACCTCACCAGCACCCTCAAGAAAGATGTAGCTTAGCTGGTTAAATGTGATCAAGTTCCCTATCAAGCAAACAAAACATAATACACTGACAGTAATAGGTGAAATACAAACTTACTACTTAGAGTAAATGAGACATTTTGAAGGATACCAGCAGCATTGAGTATTTCACACTTGAAAGTGCCAGTTGGAGATGTCACACCACTTAGACGATTCAGACGGAGCAGCTGCCTGCCTCTTCCACGATAAAAGCCATTCTGTCTGTTTCTTACAGGAACCAGATCTCCATTAGGGTAGTAGAACTCCCCAATACGGTTTGATCCGTCACAACAGCTAGGATTGGTTGTCACACACAGCAGAGCACTTTCACCTTCTTCAACTTCATCCAGTGGGATTATGGAGTTGTTGAAATAGTCTTGGCCATTGAGAACAAGTGTAATGTCACTAGTTATAGCTGTGTAATAAATACAGAGCAGCAGTTTTAACAGCAGTAAAGTCAAACATAAAACATGTACAGTCATGCATCCATTAAATTTTCCGAAAATGCATGTCCCATATACATGTGCACCTAGCTACCACTGCCCATTCAACTGCAATAGTGAACACGTATTATACCTTCATCATCATCGTCCTCAATCTGTATGGTTACCATCCTAGTCTCAATATCAATGTGCTCACTTGAAGAGTTTGTGCCATTGATCACAATTTGAAATGACTCTGTCTCTTCATGAACATCGTCATCAACAACTTCCAGTGAAAAACACTTTTGCAGAGTAACCATATCATCAAACACAACAGCATTTGGAATTGAGGAAAGATGGACATCTGCTCAATCAATAATATTAGTCATCTAAACAACATTACAACCACACTACAGCAGAGCTCGTTGTGCTACAACATACCTCCATCAGTAGGGGTAGTTGAAACAGGATGTACAACAATAATGAGAGCTAAGGGAACAGCAGCTACATGACTTCTCCTCACACAAACATCCACCAGTCCACTATTCTCTTCCACTGATATCAATGGCGCAGTAAAGCCAATACTCACTCCTATTAAAGGTCATCCAGTAAACAAGGAAATTACATTTTAGCAAGTAAATTTTGACTAGAATTCAAAAGACCTGGGTTCAAATCCCAGCTAGAGTTCAAGATTTTCCCTAAATTTTAATGTAAACTTAATAAAACCAATGCTAGTATAATTTAGGATATCCATCTAGTGCACATAATTGAGGGGTGATCTTGTACATATGTGACTCAATTGGCTACTCGTACATCAGTATTACTCACTGTCATCATCCTGTATCTGCACTCTAGTCACAGCTGGACCTTTGATTCTAACGTCATTTGATTCCAACTGAAACACAAGAACTTCTTCACCTTCCAACGCTACATTGTCATCAGCGATAGTGATGTTTACAGAGACCACACTAGTGGCAAGATCAAATGTTATGACTTCATCAAATTCTTCGATAGAAGGAACAATTTCACCAACAAGAAGATCTGGTTGGTCTACAAGAGAATTAGAACATCACTTGTTTGAGAGCTAAGTCAGCAGGTGTTGACTTACCTAGAGTAATACGGACTGAAAATGGCTTTGAATTGTTACCCAATTTCACAACATCAATATGAGCTAGTCCAATGTTTTCAGGATATGTGTACACATCAGCTCCAAACATCACCATTACATCATCAGCAGAATCTGAAATCAACAACATGATTATATCATCAGGTCTTACTATAACTTCCTAAAGACCTTCAGTGATGGTGAGCACAGCTGGAACAGAAACAATCCTTGATCCCCTGGAGTCCATCACAATGCACAGGTACTCCCCAGAATACTCTTGGTGGACATCTCTCAGCAAGATGTTGCTAGTGACACTTCCATCAGCATTGTTCATCTCCACCGGCTGTGGTAGACCAACAGTGGTGACAGGAGCAGTGGTGCCCCATACAAACACAAGAGGTCCACTACTACTAATAGCAGTACAGGACAAATCAACATCAGCTCCCACTTGTGCCAATACATTCTGAGGCTCCACCACTATTGCCAGAGATCCTTGTGAAGTGAAAGCTAGGTTTGTTTATACAAGCTAATAATAACAATAATTATTATGAATCTATAGCAATAGATACCATTATTGGAGCTTGATGGGGAAAACTGGTACGGATTACTCCAGGTCCCAGTAACACTGTCATCAATTGGTCTGATCTAAACATTTACACAGACTCAATGACTTTCCATACAAATTACAGGGTGTTACTGGTATACCTGAACTGTGTATGGTCCTTCTTTCAGCTCATTGAATACAAAAGCACGTAATGGCTGCTCAACCAAGAGTGATGTATCATCATCACTTCCAGCCTCTCTGTATCGTATTTGATATTGAAGATCACTATCGATCAGTTGTGGAGGGTTCCATAAGAGTACATTGTTCACCACTTCTACTTCAGTGATTTGACTAGACTCTGAAGATGAACAAAACCATCAACAACAAATAAAGAACAAATCCACACTCACCTTGGAGTACAGCTCGATCTTCAGGACACTTTGCATTACAGCCTGAAATGTAACAAATGACAATTATCATACAACAGTTACTAGCCTAGCTGTTCTTAACCTCTTAACCACCCAGTGCCAAAAATACAAGAAAAGAAAACCTCAACTCTGGCACACACAATGATATACATAAAATTAATGATGAAGCCTGATGCAATAAAGTACACTTCCTCTTCTAATTGCTTAGAAAAAATAACATTGCTTCCAATGCAATGATTTACCTAGAGGGACTTTGTCGCTCCAAGGGCCTAAGCTATGGGATGACTTTGCTCGAACCTGAAAACAAACATATTGTGTATACATTAATTTTTTGTACAATGTCACACTGAATTTACCTGGATCATTACATCTTCCTGTGATGAAAGCCTATTACTCTCATTGACAATGTGGTACACTTCTCCTGGAGCTTTGCTAACAATGACAGACTCCAAAGGTTCAGTAGATTTAGTGAACATTACATCATACCCAACAACAACAACACTGCCAGATTCAGGAGGAGGCTCCCAAGTAACAACCTTGCAAAATGAATTGACATTGTGTGGTACTCCTAATGCTGTAATATAAACCACACTGTTTTAATAAAGTTACACTTTCAAAGGTGTGGTTATAACCACTCACTTCCATCAGTTGTATGTGTGGTGAGTTCACATGTCCTTAAATGTCCATCATCAGGAACTTGATTACTGACACCATTGCCAACAATAACTCTCAGTGTATAATTAGTCTGTGGGAGTAGTTCATTTACAGCATACTCAACTGTTGCATCTTGGTTGACAATTGGACACTTGTTATGCAGAGTAAAGGAATCTGATACATCAGGAAGACTGCTGTGGTAGACATCATAGAAATAGTCTTCTCTTCCAGTGTCTTCTGGTTTACTCCATCGAATCACTATAGAAGTGTCTGTTCTTGATATCACATGAAGATCACGACAACGTCCAGGAGGAGCTGAAATAATCATTACAATAGTGAAATGAGTATTAATGTAACCAATTTTGATTTTAGAAAGATTGTCTTACTACTGCATGAAGCACTTGCATTCTCACTCGGAGCTCTGAAATACCCATTGATACAAGCACATTCAGCAGCACCAGAAATGCTAGTGTTGGTGTTTTGTGGGCACATCTGACAGGAAATATCCTTTCTTGTTTTGTAGGTTCCAGCTGGACATGCTGAATGATCAAATTAAGCAACTAAATCTCACTATTAGACAGAGTACAAGTCAGAACTCTTTAATTAATACCTTCGCACACAGAAATTTCTGATAGTGAGTGTCCAGGAAGCACCGTCTCTTGATATCCTTCCTTACATACACACATATCTTCATATAGACAGGTCCCATTTAAGAAAGCTTTGTACTGAAAACTAGTGGTGTTTACTGAATTGGCTGCACAATGACCACTTGCCTCAGTTGGTTTCTGGCTGTTGACTGGAGGCAAGGCAAGGGAGGGATAGCTAACAAGACCAAGTACTTTAGGAGGACAAATTTTATAATACACAAGAACTCTGGTGATATTTCCACAAGAGCCTACATCTTCAATACCCAAGTAAAATCCTTTGTGATTTACTGGGCGATTGAACAGTATAACTTGGTTCACACTCAGTTCATTCTGTGGATGACGAATCTGACCAATTGGTTCATAGTTAAAGGGATCAGTACGGTCTAAGAATTCTTGCTGATTTGTGCTATAGAAGTAGACATTCAAGTACAGTCTATTGCAGCTTACATCTGCTCTGCAATCCCCAAGGTTGAAACTGATATTAACATATACCTCTCTACTACTTTGATATGATATATACTGTGTAAACAACCAGTTATTTTGATCTTCTTCAGTTTGAATGTCACACACCCTAACACTCTTTCGACAAACACCATTCTCCTCCTGAAACCACTGCAATAAAGAAGCAACATGATAACTGCAATTAATTTTCCTTGGAATCAAAAAAATTTCTAAAAATTAATATTGATGAGCTAGGTCATTAGCATTGTATCAAAGTTTACATTTAGTTTAGATGTTAATCAAACTTACTCCATTCCCAGTATTATCAGAATTAACTGCAATCCATGTCGAGCTAGATGTCCCACTCTGAAGCAGGTCATGGTAGTTGTAAGAGTCTAAGAGTATTCTTTGGTTGTTTGGGTAGCTGGTTGCAAACCGGGGATCATCAACACAGAGTGTACTTTCATCTCCAGGAGCAATACCACCAGCTGCTTGCTGGCATAAGCAAACTGTGCGTACAGCCACAGATAAGATCAATCCACTCCACCACATTATGTTTTCGTCGTCTCTAGACTCAAATCATAATTTGACAAGCCAGCTTGGTATGAATAGTCTTTATAGCTATTTGCGCATGCGCCTTAACTGGTATTAACCGTCAATTTTACTTTGCATACACTGAGGCCTTGCATAGAGCCTGAGACAGAAGTCTCCACAGAGTCCACAAACCTTTTAAAGGTGGAAGTGACGTTTAATAGTTTCCGTAGTTCAACTTCGACACCACAGCTAAACAAGCTAGCGAGCTGTCAAGAAAGACGAGAGGAAGAAAAGGCAGTTATCAACGCAAATTATCGATATCATACTCGCCAGTTGGTAAGTATAATTATCCTGAGCTATAGAAAGTAGATCTATGGTATATAGTTCTACACGAAACAATACAGACTCTAGTTGCTATAATCTGACAGTAGTATAATAATTTGTCTAAGTTTCTCCAGTGTGGCCAGTTGGGTTCATATGCACTCCCACCCAAATAGCTATGTAAACAATCAGTGGTTTGACCCCAGGCTTATAGATCTACACCTAATTTTTCATGCACAAGGAGAGTCTAAGGTGCCTGTGTGCTGGTGATAAGGCCTTGCATGATTATTTTAGCTGAATGATGTTTACTAGCCTTTTAGGAGGTTCAATGACACAAGGAATCATTAACTTGATTTTGGACAAGTCATTATCTATAGGGGCAAGTTTATTAATGTGAGGTAATGAGTGTATTAGGGATGTGCCAAAACTTTGCCTTGGTCCGTTCAAATCACGGATGTGGTGTCAGAAGCTTGTGAATAGTTTTTGACAAATGCTTCAGAGAAAAGAGATAGACCAAAACCTATCTATAATTTATACCAAAAGCACCACAACTAGGGTATTTGAGGTCAAAAGTGTTTTTTTTACCTGTAATAAGCACATTGGTACTACTGTTGGTTATCACACCACATACTAACTAGGAGTACACTAAGTGCAATCCTCGCAACGTTCAAAGGTCACGTCTCCAATTCTAGCAGAAGATCGTCACAAGTCTGGGCACTTATCTTAGTAAACCTGCTATCTAATTTGGCCCAAACAGTCAAAAGGCCATTTTCCCACTATTTATGGCTACAGCTTAACCACCCAAGTTAGCCTGTGATGTTGAGGCAGAGTGCCTTACTTACTTTTGTGAGAAAACGCTAGAGCATAGCCAGATACTCCATGAAGTTTACCTTGGTCTACCACCACCATGACTGACGTGGTCCATGAAAATGAACTCAAACATAGCCTCACTTTGATAAAACGGACCAAATTAACACAACAGTACATAATAGCTGTCTATTCCCTGATTTTGTTAGCTTTGACTGAATATAGGGTGAAATGACTGGCTGTAGCATGTTTCTACAGACTAACACATAATAATTACTATGCAATCTAACTTTCTACAATTTCAACTTTTCCAAGTGTTAGCTCCAAAGCACATGTATGGCTCTACTAATCATGATACATGATGGCTTGAGGTAATCATCCATTTTTGGACAGAAGCCAGGATATATTTACTCACTTCTTGTGTCAACATACACCTACATGCTACTTAGGCAATAGTTTGACTTTTATAATCGACCAGCGTGTAGATCTAGCCAACTTACAATAATTTTCAAGACACCCAAATTGTTATTATTTATTTGTATAATTATGTAGTTAATTGATGTGATTCATGCACATTATATAGTTTTGTGTGTGTGCTTGCATACGTGCATGTGTGCATGTGTGTGTGTGTGTGTGTGTGTGTGTGTTAATTTGCCATTGCCTAACAACCAAAGTTTTTATAAGCTAATTGCCAATTACTGGCTGGGTGGAGGTGACAATTAAGTAGCTAGGAGTCAATGACCAACAAAATAGTGGCATGCCCTTAAGTGTGCAGCACTTGACCATGGTTTAGCTGCATGTGTAGCTGTAGACTGAAAACAACAGAATAATTATTATTGGATGCATCCTAAAATGTGTGAAGTCATGCTTACTCTAACAATTAATGTGCTCAATATCCAATAATATAGTATAGTAACATTCACCAATGTGTACAAATTGTTTGTTCCAGCAATGGCTCCACTGATCTCTGGCTGTATCCTCCTGCTAACTCTGGGATGCTGTGTGTTTGGCCAAAATCACAATACTGTACCAACCCCTGATACTTTGTGTCGGACTGACTTTCGTTACAGGGATGATCACATCTACCCTGATGACTGGCACCTTATAGTAGACTCCTATGACTTTGAAGATCTGTTTGGAGGCTCCAGAGCTGTCTGGGAACTGAGAGATGTGGATGGAGATGGAACACAAGTGAGTTGCCAACCACAAAAATTAACCCTCAACATTTGCACATGTGCAGCAAGGGTTGCTGTTTGTACTTACTAGCCTCGTACCCAGGCCACTCCCTCTTTTTAGTGTTTCACGAAATGCTAAAAAGAGGGAGTGGCGTGGGTACGAGGCTAAGCACTTACAGTGTAGTCAGTTTGTATGTGTGCATGTGTTTATAGTCAAAACTGAAGAATGCAAGTAAATATCAATGTAGCAACCACATTTCACTCTATTCGAATGACCATTTATATGCCATGCCTACCAGTTTTTGCTGACAAGAAGCTTCAAGATAGTTTCAATGTGTCTACTAGTCTGGTGCCCATGCAGACCCATTCTGCTAATTAGTTGGTGGGACAGGGCATGCTAATGAGCCTGACTTAGCCTGCCTTACTAACATATAAATTGTGGCCCATACTGATAGCTAAGTGTGATGCATCAAGATTCCAGATCAAAAATTACTGTTAGCGTACAATCTACTAATAGATCAGAAAACACACACACTAAGAGTTGTGCAGTGGGTTTTATGATTTGTATTGTTTTAAATGGTTTATACACAATGTGTAGTGGAATGATGCCTTTGGAGGAACTTGTCAGTTGGAGATTGGATTGGCATCTTGTTCTGGTTCATCAAATCAAGACAACTGGTTCTTCACCAGCTACAACAGCTATAATAAATCTATTGAGGTGATTCTTACAGCTACTTTCAGATGGTCTGGATGCCAACAATCAACCAACTGTGATAAAGTAGCAGTGTATCGATATGACACTGATGGTCCTGTCAGTGAGGCCATGCAAACAAACCCAATGAACTATGTACTTCTAACTGGAGATATAACGACATCTCGTCTACAGCATACTGCTGTGTCTGGTGATACAACTGTAGAGCTCCAATTTACCCGTCCTGTAAACTCCAAAGGATTCTATCTAGGATTCAGAGACACTGGTGTATGTGGTGGACAGATAACACGATTTCAAACATATTATCGAATCGCTCCTCCAGTTGTTGAGGGTTTTCTCTCGTGTCCTGAAGTTCCTCTAGCAGGAGGACGTACCACATCATCGTCATGTGTGTGTGCAGACAATTCAGGTACCACTGGAAATCTTCGAAGGATGTGTTCCAGTGATGGAGTGTGTTCTGATCTCCCTGACTGTCAGTGTAGTCCTGGTTATAATATTGTGTCAACTAGTAATCCTCCAGTTTGCCAAGGTAGGCAGCTAGTCATGGAACTTACAAATAGGAAATATATTAAGCTAGAGTATAGGAAATAATTTAATAAATGTAAATAAAAGAGGAAATAAGGAAATAAGGAAATATATTAAGCTAGAGTCACTGAAGTAATTACTACTGTATTTAAAAGAGTTACACAATAATTTCTTCATCTTACAGTGTCTGTTTGTGCTTTGTTTACCAACCCATGCAGCTTGTCCCGTGGAAACCTTCAAAGCTGAGTTGTCCAATGAAACAGTGTGTCGACCATGCCCTACTAATAGTGAGGCTAGGAATGTATCATCTGCAGTGTGTACGTGCATTTCACCTTATATCAGAAACCCTGGTCGCCCTGGAGATAACTGTACAGGTAAGATTGGTACCATTGTTGTGGAGGAAAATAATTTTATAAGTGATAGAAGCAATTTAATTTGCATTTGTGGTGATTGGGAGAAACAGTTTGGAGCTAACCTGTTACTCTGCTTGGTCTGTCCAGGGTGCTATTTCCCCCCAAATGTCCTTGGTCAGTCCACCACAATAAGCCAAGAGTAGTGTTGCAACATGACTACATAATAATGTATACATGTACATAGTAAGCACTAACTTAGTAACACTGCTCAAAAGTGAAACTGTTGTCTTAATGGATAGGTACAACTAACGTCACTGAAATAACTTGTAGCATGATTTGTTTGATGTGTAGAGTCACCCTCTCCTCCTCGTCTCTTCCCACGACCACCAGCTGTTGACGGAACAGCTGTGACACTGTGCTGGACCAACGCTAGCAACAATGGTGGGCTAAGTGACCTACACTACAACATCTACGTAAATAGACTCACAAATCGTGATGCGAATTACACGAGAGTAAACAACCAAGGAATTTTTGATAATGGTCGTGGTGATAGAGAAAATGCAGTCGGTACAATCTGTTATGAGGTGACTGGATTGGATGCCGAAACCAGCTATAGCATTCTGATCACTTCAGCTAATGGAGCAACTGGAGATCCCATGGAAATCTCTCAAGATCTGGAGCGTGTGGATGGCCAATACCTTGCATTCTTTGTGACTACTGGAGAGGGAGGTATGTGGATATTTCCAGGGGAGGTACAGCACAAGTAGACTCTTGTTGTACCTCCACTATTTGTCTGTCTTTCTGTTGTTCCATCTAAGAACAGCAGCTTCAGTCATCATCAAACCTAGGATCTGTAGTTGCTGAGATCTTAGGCTTTTCAGCTTATAATTCTCTGAGCACTTAGTTTTAGAACCATGCCTGTTTACCACAACCATTACTTTTGGTAATGTCTGTTGTTTACAATACAAGATGCATAAGGAGGGATGAAGGGAAGGGAACTGCCAGTCTTTTGGTCAATGTCCAAAAAAATCCGTGATAGTGTGTCAGTGACTGGCAGTTGCTACCACTTGAAGGATTGATTGACATGATTTCCAGACTTGTAGTAAAACAGAATGTGTGTGTGTGTGTGTGTGTGTGTGTGTGTGTGTGTGTGTGTGTGTTGTATGTGCACGTGGTTAGCAGGACAATTAGCCTATAATAACACTAGCAAAGGCAAACATCCAACAATCATAACAAAAACTAATGCATTTCCTTGATGCAGCTACTTGTTCTGACATGTTGCCCATATTGAAAATCCTCTTTTATCCATTGGATACATTGTTGTGTGCACTCAGATGTATATACACATGTACATGTTTTGAATTAGAGTATTAACTGTAACACTGTTTGTCACTTAATTGGGTGATGGTTATTACTTGAGATTGTTATCATATTGAAAATTAGTAACTTCTTCAAAATTTAGAAATTACGTGTACAGTCTCTTAAACCTCACAAACATAATATCATTCTCTATACTATACAGGTTTGCGTATAAGTGAAGCTGTTGCGATTACATTTTTTGTAACTGCGATCATCTTTTCAATTGGTGTTGCTGTAACTACAGCTCTACTAGTGTGGTGGTTGTGTGTAAGGGGGAAAAGAGCCAACAACTCAACATACAATGGAAGCACACACAATCATAGTACAAGCAGTTCTTACAGCAGCAAATCTAGTGATACCAAAAGACCCCCTCCAGCTCCACCTCGTACTAAGATTTAAGTTGACTAATCTTCATACGTGTACATGTATAATGACATTGTTGATCAAGGTCTGTACACTTAAAGCACTGCTCTAATATAGTTTTATGTGTGGAATGCACAGTGTAATATTATTTTTAGTTTGTACTAATTATGAGCTGTCTTTATTTTTGTATTGTAACCATCACACTGGCAAAGAGTCAATTAAGTTCTCTGGTATTAATTTTTCTTGTCTGATAAACAATCAGCATTATGAATAATATTATCTTTATTGCGTGGTTGCATGCATACAAAACTTAAAATAACATTTAACCCAATAAATTAAAAAATATATAATAAAATTAATAATTCACTCTTGCTTTGAATACTGCTTCTGTACCTCAGGATGGTTCCAATCAACAGGATTGAATAGCTGCATCATCTTTTTATATGTCCAGTATGGAGTTAGTACAAAGAACTGAGAGAGTAATCCAACGTACATCATAAACATAGCAAGTCCAGGCATATTTGCGGATACATTCTCCCATTGAGTGTAAGACTTGTACAAGAGATAACCTTCTAAAGTGGTACGGCAATGGAACAGATGGATAAGGACTATTTGATTCACTTTCCATATCAAGAGATGAGACATTTTAGCCTTCAAGAACATCCAGCAAAAGCACGAGAAAGGTGTTGTCATTTCCAATAGTAGACCACCCACCGCAAAGAAGTGGATGTTCCCATAGTAAGCAACAGTGCCATAACAGGCGAGAGTAATGGTATGATGAAGACTGAGAAAGGGCTCAAACTTCTTGAAGACAAAGTTTGAAAGGTACAGTGCAGAACATTCAAATACAAAGAATCCAACACTAACATACACAATGACATAAGAGGACTGTGTGTGTCCATTGATGACATCATTGAGCAGTGTGTCATCCAGCACTATGTACCAAATGCCAAAGAATGACACCAAGAATCCAAACACAGCCCGGACAAAGGCTAAGCACCAGAACACCTTCTCTTTGGGAGACAGGTAAGTACGAAATGTCACAAACCAATGAGATAAGAAGAATGAGAGGGAGAAAATGAAAGCTGATCCAAAAACAGCTGAAAAAACTATCAAAATTTTAGTTTCCAGTGTGTCCATATCAACATCAGCCACCATTGGAAATGCATAACTAATAGGGTCAGGAGGGTTCGCCCAGACACCAGTACTCAACACTGGAACACCAGACTTCATCGTTTGATCCTGCAATAAAATCACACTATGATCATTATGGGCAGTGCATCCAACCACAACAAATTAAAAGGACACACACAGTCACATAATATTATGACTCAAATATATATATATTATGATATAATATTTATATGACTCATGACTCAGTGATAGTCTCATTCCTTGTGAACAGAGAAATAGTGAGAGCCTACAATGACATGGTATTAAAGTGAAGTCACATGATGATTAATTGCACCATAGATAAAGATCATTATAACAGCTAGTGTAATGCCTACAACATCAGCTGATTCCATTCGAGAAAGTTTGTACAGTTCTATACCAGCTATAATTATTCATCATTCACACGCATGACTTCACATACCAGCTGCTCTAGTTCAGCTTTGTGAGAGGGTCAGCTAGTGAATGAGGCTATATAGGTAGTGGACCATTTGGGGAAGAGTATATAATATTCATTAGATGGTCATCTCGTGTACATGCACCAAAAAAAAAAAACACCAGACAATCAAGATTGTCATACCAAATATTAATTTTGAGCTAAAAATAGTATTCATCATAGGATCAGGTGACTACAAAATGAATATTTTTAAATTTATATCGAGAACAATTTGTTACAATTTATTTAAGAAAAAAACAGAATAATACTCTATTAAAGGCACTATAGTACTATAGCACTATAGAGCACTATATGGTACATTTTCAATCAACCCACGCGGCATGTGTGCTATGCCCAAGCATGAGATTGAATTGCTATCCTCCAAAATTCAATCAATGAACTTTAAACCAGAAAGCCACACAATATATTTCAGCGTAGAAATTTTACTTTGGAAAGCACCTGAAGCATTGGATAGGGGAAGAGCGGTTATAGAGAAATAACATCGTATGGCTTCTGCTTGTGTGCCACCAGCCGAAAGGATTCAATCACTTCCACCAAAAGTTTTAGAGGATAACAAACACTCACTTATTTAGTGCTATACTGCCTTTAATTCCAGATCACATGGGAATACATGTCTGAAGCCTAGAGGATGTATCACATTCCTGCAGTTGCCTGCATGTTACCACTAATTTTGGTGGTTGAGGTAATTGTAGCAAGTTATCACCATACAGTAAGACACCCAAAATTTGGTAGGCCATGTACTAGTAAAATATTTAATTATCTACTTAGCCTAGCTTTTGTCAAAGATTGGCAAATTGTATCTTTCCCCAACTATGCTTGATTTTTCACTTAACTATAGCATATATAAATTAATAATTTTGTAGAATGGAAGTTTTATACAAAGGTAACTTACTGAGCTCGATCCTAGGTAGATTTCAGTGGTAGAAGATTTATGCGAATTTAATTTAGGTTAATTGACATTCTTATTCAGTCACATGGCAGCNTGTGGTTTTTTTTTTTTTTTTTTTTTTTTTTTTTTTTTAGAACTGTGAAATGGCCAGGAAAAATCAAGCACACAATATTGAATCTATTAAATCCTTTCAATATAATTAACCCAGCATGCATGTTATTATGAATCACATTGTGAAAATCATGACTGTTACAATGACTATTATAGGGTTTCTGTTTGAGGAAACTGATCAAAAAGGAAGTACAAAAAAAATAATATCCTTGAATGATGTGTGAACTACAATCACTTCTAAACGAACTTGATTACAGAGTAGATTACAGGTATACATCTCAATAACTGATAAATGTGCTAACATAGTTAAATAGCCATCCAATTAGGACAAGTTGCACCAGGAACCAGCTATACTTCCACTGGTCATGGCCAACTCATGTACAAATGAATCAATGGACTCGACTTGCATGTAGGCATTAACAAAACCTAATTGAGCTAGGGCATTGTCCACGTCACTCTTACATTCTTCAGCAGATAGATAGTTATCTCTGAAAGAAGACCAGTTCCAGACTCGCACAGAAAAGCCCTCATGTTCCAATCGAACCAGACACTGAATGGACTGAATAACCGATGGAATGGAACTGTTGCTATCAGTATACAGTTGAGCATAGTGAATGGTTGGTTTACTTGAGCTCCTATCGTAAGCATTAATAAGAACTTGAGTGCACTCCTTGCATGGGGAAAAGTTGATCCAGATGTTACTCGATGTCTCAGCATTAGTACTGTGAACAAATGAGAGGTATGCATCCACTGGTAGTGTTTCTTTGACTGTAGGAACACTATTCGAAACTATATACGATGAGTGGTATGTATAAGGTAGGGTAACTGCTTCGAGTAGATCTTCCAGCTCCGAGGAACCTAGAGCTGTATCACTATCTCGGCACACAACATCACCATCCTTAACTAATATAGGTAGAAAATCAGAGGAAAAACAACAATTATTATCAAATATATTGTTATACTATCACGACACTTTGTTCACAATAATTATGTTAACCCTCTACATGTGGATACACCAAGGGTTAAAGTAGTCGATACTCATGTATGTTAGTAGCCTTTAGATATATGCATGTCGGCTCAGTACAATGTAAAAGCAGGTCACTCTACTCATCTAGTGTACTCACTCATGCATGTCACCAGCCATGGTGTCTGGTGACATGTGATCACACCATATTATGATCGCACCCACAATTTAATAATTATGACATTGTATCAAACAATTCTGAAAGATTTGGATATAATTTATAGACACCAGCATTATAGTGTGACCCCCCACAGACTGGGTGATAATAAAGTTACAGTTAAGTGTTTTTTTTACAGATTGATGTCTAAATTGGCAATGATCATTCACTGACCAATTCAGTCCAATTGTAAGGCTAGTCTCTCTGTATATAACTTTCCTCTTAGCAAATGATAATTTTATTATCATGACATTGTATATCATGTATAAAAAGGGATGTGTGATAATGGGAAAGCTTCATGGAGTTTAACTTTGTGGATCATGATCCAATTTTTATCTGCGAAATTCTCCACAATGTATATACTGTATAGACGTCGGCCAACTTAGCTGCAAAAGTTAAACGCAAAAAAATTTAATGTTTGATGAGAGACATCAGCGAAAGTTAGACACTGCAAAACCGTCCAGCTATACAGTAATAATAATCTGTCCAGAAATCCATTTAGAGCGCACATGACTGTATGTTCGTAGTTGTAGATAATAATTATGTGCCGCTGCTAGGCTATAGGTGTAATATGTACACACGCTTGTAGCTTTCACTGTTTCAGTATTGGAATGCAACAGCATGCATTCAGCTAGAGTTAATTGTCAACTATTTTTGCACTAATATATTATACATCCATATCAGCCAGTAACTGTCTTTCGCCAAGTGTGTACCATTAGGTGCACAAAAATATATAGATCTATAGAGCAATGATCTAACAAAGGCTGATGAGCTCACAGAATGCAGCCTGAGTATTCTTTTATACAATGTGCGATTAATTCTTCATGCATGACAAGTTTAATCTTTAACAATTATTATAGTAGTAAGATAAATCCAGGTAATTTCAGTCACTCTGGCAGACAAACTCCTTACTGAACCTGATGGAGTTACTACATTATAGTTAGACACTGTTTTGGAGGTTTCTACGTGTTTTAGAACACGAAGGCTACTATATAGAATCCCGAGCGCAGCGAGGGTTAACACATGTAGAAACAGACAAAACAGTGTCTAACAAGTTTAGATACCCAATCAAAATTGAGGTTTGTACAAGTTGTACTCATAGATTTATTCATAGGTACTCTATTTCACGTAGCAGGTCTCTATGAGATTTAGAGACCTGTAGCTGTCCAATCAAATTACAGTATTTAGACTAAGTAGTATCTATACAATATTAGGGTCTTTCTAAGTGAAAGTTTATCGTGGTTATAACAAACTGAATCACTATTTTTAGGGGTGGGGGGGAATGAGTGTTGGATATTTCCAGTCACACAGCAAAAAAAAATAAAATTCAGGTGTACATAGGACCTAGACTGTTAGCATGATAACTGATAAAATGAGGTAAGTTCATGCGCAGTGCACAGCCTATAAACCCGCTGAGCATAGTGGGGGAGGCCTGGTTTATGAGGCTACGTAGTACATTGGCCAAACATTTAGGTGTAGAAACTGCTTGCTGTGGAGCTTAGCACCAGTGCTAACAAATTTGAGTATAGCAGAAGGACTGGAGTACTTAGTGCTGTCAAACTTCAACTTGATCCTTCATTTAAGATAAAAGTGCTCAATTTAATATAAGCTAAGCATTGGTAAACTATGACAACACTTTAAGCATAGATACTATACTTTAAGGAACATCGTTTACTATCCCATCTGTAACAAGCAAACACTAATTAAGAACAAGCAAGCTGCTATGAAGTGTTATTCGGTGCCAAAATTAGGCAATTGTACTCTAAATATTATGAACATGGTTTTGATAATTCTGAAAGTGGTCTTGATCACATTATGAAGGTGGTCTTGATCATAAATTATGAAGGTGCTTGTCTTGCTCTGCACGAAGGCACTATTGCCTAGCCACGCATGAAAAGTATCACGTGACGATAGACAAATGGAAGGGTACAGGAGTCCTAGCCTTGTCCCCAGGCCCTTTCCTCCTCGAAAAATCAGGAAGGAGAGGCCTCAAGGCATTATAGCTGCTAGTTTGGTAGGGTTCGACTTTTGGGGGGGGGGCTAAAAGCGTGTCTATGGTGGCCAGGGGGCCAAAATAATATAAATAGGAAGAAATTAAGCCACTTTCGGGCAGTACCACTTTAATTCGTGCAGTGTAGAGCTGCTTTCAGAATGGTAGTAGCACCTTCATAATTATGATCAAGACTATACTTTCAGAAAGGTAGTACGTAGCAATGATGAAAGTTCTACTACCGTTGTGAAGGCAGTCTTGATCATGAAGATGAAACCACCTTCATGATCAAGACCACCTTCAGAATCAACAAAATCATGTTTGCAATTTGAGAATACTATCGCCTATAGTTTTGGCACTAATAACACTTCAATAAATGTAGAGAGATGATTGAGTGGTGCTAGCACAAGTTGCCTGGAATTATAGTTGTAGAAATTTTTGTCCTAGACCATTACTTTGGTTAACTCTGTATATTCTGAAAATCTTGGTCCAATTGGAAAATTATGAGTGTTGTTGTGCATGCATGACCAGATGTGAGAGTAATTATAATAACTAAAGCCTTCTCAACATTGTCTGTATTTTCTGCTTAAAATTTAATGTCATGGATGCTTGTACATTCAGCAAACCATGCTGCTCATTACACTGACCTATACAGCTCTGAGCTTAGTTTGCACACCCATCACTGGGAGGGTAAGAGGATTGACATCAATCAAGTCAAATACATAATGTTAAAGAGCAGGGGTACATATACATACCTACAGTTCTAGTAAAACCTTTCCTATAATTATATTATATGATTGAATCTTTTTTTAGATTACTATAGTTCGATAAGACAGTGAAAGTGTTGAACTTTTAAATACTACATTTCTAGTCAAATCTTTTCCTAGTCAAATCATTCTAATATAATTCAGATAAGATAGTGCGTGCATGGAAGTGTCAAACTGTTGAATACTTTTGAAGATGAACTTGGTCTCAGACTGGCTGGCAGTCACATCAGAGACCAGCATGGATCTAAGAGCAAGCTGTCCAAGTTTATAAACGATATGCTGCATGGCTGCTGAAAACACAACCTGATCCAGGCTGACAAGTGTATTATTTCAATGGCACGAATTCATAATAACTTGAATTAACTTGTATAACTTGTAATGACCTACTGGTTTGGCAAAAATTGTAGCTCAACTTAGCAGCTAGTCAAAACACACAGATCCAATAGGCCACAACCCAGGCTAGAATTTTCAGAGATAAACCAATTTACTGGGAGTTTTAGTCCCCCAGCCGGCCAGAACCAAAAATTAGCAGAATCAACTCTGAGCAAAAGTCGGCTGCCATTTAATTTTGTGGCAAGTGACCAAAAAAGACATTGCTGAAAACATTTTACATTTCAAGATAAATAAGCAAGGCAAGACTCAGTCTGAGTATTGCAATTGCTTCTTATCGACAGTGTTGATGCCTCACACATCTTCATGATCTTATTTCTAGTCTATTGTTATAACTCACACCCTCTAAGAGTCTCAGTATATCGTTGGACACATCATAGTGTTTAGTGTCTAGAGTCCGTAAGTAAATTGACTCACTAGTCCAGTATTGTAGTAGTCAAACCAGTTGTTTGTATGTAGTATAAAAGCCATGGAGTCTTGAAGTGCTCATTGTTCAATGTCATGTCATGTTACTAGTGTGAGTGTATCAAATAATTTATTATGCTACAAGCTTGAAAGAACGTTTATTGTCATTCAATAAAGTAAACTAAGTGTACTCTCTGCACGTTGAATTAGATGGCAAGCTTCACTCATGCAGCTTGGTCACTGACTTATATGCTCTGAGACAAATAATAAACAGCCAGTCTGACTCCTGGCTGTACTTTAAGTTATGACAGTATAGTAATTGCACTGACCTGGCCCTGTGTCTTTTCCCATTAGTTGTGCTAGATATTCCATCAGCATAGCTGGCTCCAAATCTGTTTTCTGTAATTCATTGGAAATAAAATCTTTAGTATACTTCTCCTTTTGGACCATAGGATGAGTAGCTACCGATCCCAGTGAAATCAAGATGACACTAGCGGCCACAATAGGCACCATCTCACAAATATTGCTAAGACTGGCAGTCTGCATGTAAACACATCAACTGAAATGAGGACAAGCAAATGAAGGTACTCACAATTTCCACAAGGTAGATAGAAGATCAGCCGTTTATACACAAACACTTGGGAGAATCAAAGTTTAAAGCTGGAGACTTCAAGCGTGGAAGTTAAGCCCTTACGCACTAAGAGGTGAACTTTATATCATGATCATATGGGTATTGCATCCTGTGTCAGCTTCCCTCAAACATCTGAGCACATTCTGGCTTCCCACTACCGCAACACGTTTGCGACAAGCAAACAGCATCTACTAGGGTACACGTAGTACAATGTTACTGAAATCTACATGAAAAAATTAATGTATGCAAATCTTGAGAAAGTATACAATAATACTGTGATCTACCACGTGGTTCAGTGACTATATAGCCTCCCAACTGATATTGTTGTTTTTTTTTATAATTTATCAATATTAATGCACAATGGGAGGGGGCTATAATTAATGGTAATCGTAATTGTTACCTCACCATGCTGTTTCTTGAATGGAAGAGAATCATCTGATAAAGCATGACAGACTGAGAGCATACTCTATATTCATATATACAGGCACTGGAATAATAATAATTATTATGATGTACTTCAACTTTACTCCTTTGCATGGTAACTGGCTCTTTTCCAAGCACTCAGAGTGGCTGAGCAAGCCTGCATGAGCTTAGCAACTAGTGAATATCATGAGGTAGATTTGCAAAACTTTATATATCTCATTGATTGCATACACCTATAGCCTGTAGCCTCCAGAGTGGAGGGCTTGGTATTAGTTTTATGAACACTAGCTAGATTATCCTTTCCATTTTCCTTGGTAAATATTATTATTATGAAGATAGTAGACAGATAGTGTAAAAATAACAATGAAAAGCAATATATTCGGTTTAACTTATAATATATAATAATAATAATAAAAATAGATTTTTGTCTCCCATACTATTTTAACAGTGACTAATGCACAATAATATAAGTTTTGAAGTTTGTCAAGTATACAGAAGGTCTAAATAGAATGATTGGTACCTAGTCAAGCAATTCAGTTGGGCACCAGTTTTCAATGATGTCTTCAGGTAATTTGGTCAACTCTTGTGCCAAATCGAATAGAGTCAAAAGTTCATTGTGCTTCTTCAAGAATCCATCGTTCTCCAGTGCTATACCAATAGCATTTCTACAGTCTTCACTGTGGAGGTGCACTCGGAAATCATTCCAATCCCATGGTAGAACAGTGTAATTCAGGTGCATAAGCTTGACAAGACATTTTAGAGATTCAAGCGACTCAAAAAAACTAGTGCCTCTAAACAGTGAGGCCACATATATTGTTGGTTTCACTTCTTCTTTGTGGTAATCTGACATGATGCGTCTTGCACAAGCTGGACAAGGGGATTGGCTCATCCAGAGTTTGTCAGGGAGTGGATTTGAATTCAAACTACCCTGAGCCTCATAGTTAGAGTAAAGAAGTATAAGTGCTATGAGTGGTTCATACTCAGAGTAGATACTTGATCCGTACTCGACTGTAACAAATGTCTTAAGAGTTGAACGGCCTTCAAAAACAGTATCTACTGAATTGATGACTTGGCGAAGATCATCCTCAGTCATAGTGGGAGTTGATCGGGATCCGTTGTTGAGGCAATACGTAGGGCCACCTGAATTAAAGTTAATTATTATGTAATAAAATTAAAAACTCCAAACACAATAGAAAAGACTTTAGCAAGCATGCAGTTGCAAAACACCATTAATTAACAGTAAGTCTTACTTGGCTTTTTCTTTGCAATGTCTACACCCATTATGCTTGCAACTTCCACTTCATTGCTCTCTTCCAGTTTGTGATTGAAGTTGTTCTTGTGTGCATCCTGATCCGCATTCTCGAGAAAATTTTCCTTCAGGGATTCCCAGGTACTCTGCTCAGTTTCCTCCTGGACTGCCAGCTCATAAATAATCCTTAATCTTTCTGCTTCATTTTTCAATTCTTCGATTGGAAATCCATTGATATATGTGGTCAAACCCACCATGGTAAAGAACATCAAGTGTGCCAACTTCAGCATAGTTCTGTAGGTGAGCAGAACATGAAATTACAGTATTATAGTACAATTATTAATATTATTATTAGCACATTGCTTCTTAAACTTACAATAATAATAGCTGTTGATAATTTTGAAGGTTGTATTGGTGCTTCTCCTAAAGAAGTTGATTAATCTGCTGTGTTTTTTTTCTAGTGAAGAGTCCAGAATTCTTCATGCTTTTTATAGAGAGTAAACACGAGAGAGCAGACAGGAAATGAGTGGGTGGGTGTGGAACTGCAGCTCGGTGCAGCGAGCTGCAACGCAATAACACGTGATGTTCTATTTTTAAAACAAAATAAGTGCATGGTATTGAGTAATGCTGCTACAATTAGCAATTTATTATGCTGCTGATTGTAAATTAGCATTTTTTGATCAACAAGTACAAAAAATGATATGATTTTGTATTATTTTGCATTAGAAAACTTCTTGTCATGCATTGCAGCAATGCTATAATTATTGATTACTATTAACAATCATTATTAATAATTATTGTATTTAATAACCATTAATACTTTGAGTTAGAGATTATAGAGTTCTTTCTAAGACAATGCATTTATAATTATCAAACTGCAATTCTGTGCAGTTAGCCAGTTCATCAAGAAAGGAAACAAGGATGTGCAGCACTTGACTTGAATGACTTCCTGTTATTAATGGTTATGTTTATTATTATGATCATATACACTGTACAGGAACTGACATGTGGGTTCAGAGTTTCCTGATTTTTATTTACATATACTATTCTCAGGTTTTAGTAAACAATTGAGCTAGTCTATCATCGATATCATTATTATAGCTCTCAACTCAGTGGGTCTGTAAAGTTCAAATGGCATGGCTGGCTATATGTGGTATATGACAATATAATCTGACAGGAGATAAATTAATAATACAATGTCATACTGTGTTGTGCATTATCTTGAAAATACTTGACTGCCTTAGAGTCACTTCTACAGACAAACTGTGCAGTATTTAGTTTAAATGGTAAGTGAAACTGATTTAAACCCAGCTGTAGCCCTATCATAATCATACAGGAAATTTAATACCTTCAACATTTCCTCTCAAGTCAATAATATTAGAGTGATTCATGGATGTTAGAGAAACCTGATTACTTTTATAAAAATTTATCAGTTTCCTGAAACGAGACAATGAACAACATTAATAATTTAATAACTACACAATATCTAATTGTGCACTAATCTTCGGCACATGAAACAATTATAATACCATAATTATTGTTATTAACATGAAAATTATTGTGATCAATACATTGTTAAATTATATTCTTGTTCACCGACCCAGTATGCAGATTGAAAATATCAAACTTTAATTCTTTAATGACTTAATAACCACTTTAAAATTTTCAATCTGCATACTGGGTTGATGAACAAGAATATAATTTTTAACAATGACTAATACCCAACCAGAAAGTCACTTACGAAAGTACATGATCAATACATTTATGATTTTATTATCATGAGTATAGTATTACACAATGCTATTTTCTATATTATGCAACAGCTTTGCATACATTGAGTATTCTCAATAGCATGCTACTTTACATACCAAATAATATTATAACCCTATAAACAAAAGTGTTATAATTATATTCACATAGACTATTATTGGATATAAACGTATTCATTATAATATTGCATAATATTTTCTTACCACAGGTATTGTTGATTCAGGATTGTTTCTGCTGGCAGGGCTGTAACACTAAGTTTAGCAGGGTAATTCCCTTTCACTGTGACCATATATGCACTATGATGTCATTTCAATGGAATGTACAAGACACATGATACCCATGTGTGTGTGTGTGTGACTGTGTGTGTATATGACACTGTATGAGGTGTTGACACTGAACAGAAGGGAATCCCAGTTTTCCCTTTCACTGTTTAACCAAGCTTCTTACAACATCCTGAAAGGGGTAGATAATGCACACAACCAAACAAGGACTACTACAGAAGCAGTGTAGATTGTGCAAGCCATAAACTCCACAATTTGCCTACTCATGCCTAGAGATCAGGAGAACATTACTGTGGTTCACGAGGCTATTCATGAAGTTATGTGCCAGGGCCATTAAGTTATTCCGGAAGGGCTACATCTAGCACATGCTCTTCATGATGCCGTACGTTGTACACTACAATAGTTACATAATGTCATGTGAATGTGCAATTTCAAGGATCATTAGGGTTCCACTCAAATTAGTTATTGTAATGATCATGAGATCTTGCACACGTTGTCTTTTCTTTGTTTATCCAATGAGTACTGCTTCAAAACATAAGCCAGACGCAGTATAATGGCATATATGGTAATAGTTTTTAAAGAAACTGAGTCACAGCCCTAGAATTCTTTATCCATATATTATCATGGATCATAAACTGGCATGGCTATAGGAGACATGCATGAGTTGTCACAATACTCACTATTCCTTGATCTGTGGTAATGAAAGTCTATTGTCAACAAACCAATCTTCTGTATCATTCCTAAACCAAACAGGAAGCTGATCGATAGTAGGTGGGCTATAGGGCTTCCTTTCAGTGACAACATCGGCCACCATAAAAGTAGCTATTGTAATGAAAGTACAAGAGAGGATGTTTGGGTTAGAGGAAGTAACCAAAGCAAATGTGGTCGTTGCATGCGTGCACATGCGTGGTGAAATCCAATAATTCAATCACAAATAAAGACTTAGTACTAGTAACATTATGGTGACTCAATGCCACGACCAATTATTGAGACTAATTTAGACAATTAAGTAGTCAGGTTTACAAACATGCAAACATTATATGGCCAATTGTTTCCGGACTATTATCAGGACAAACCACAACAGAGATAACCCACAGTTTAATCGTGATGCAAAGTAAAATTGTTTATTCAAACCTCAATAAATAAACAAATACAGAATTTAACAATTGTTGTTATTTGATAGACAAAACACTAAAGTTTACAAAACTACGTATATTATTTAGAGGTACAAATTCAAATTAACTACTTAAGTTCTTTTGAAGGCTTTCTGTTCTTTACGTATGTTCCAGTGAAGACATTCGGCTAAGCTATCAAACCAGTCTGTTACATGGCCAGTGTTGTTGATGGAAGGAACAGGATAGGGGCTTGTACTCACTGTCAAACTACAGTGCAATCACAAAAACATACCTTCACATCACTAAGTACACTAGCTGTATAACTAACACACCTGTTTCCATGTGTGATTTCTTGCCTGTTTCTACCATCAAATGAGACCCAAGCAGAGTTTCTGCTGGAAGGTGCAACCTTGATCTAGGTGTACACAAAGAAAGACAATTTTTTTTTTAAACATACAAATTCAAGACTTAGTGTCTACATAGTTACCATTAATTCAACTCCTGCAGGGACAACAATGGAGCGGAAAGACAGGGAGTGAGGACATATGGGAGTAACAACAATGGCAGGCACACTAGGGTGAACCATACTAGCTCCAGCAGCTAGGGAATAGGCTGTACTACCAGTTGGTGTGGCAATGATGATACCTGTACGGTATTAACATTATGAAGAGATGCACTGCATGCATGGGGGAATTTAACAGACCGTCTCCTTGTACAGACGTCATTTTCCTGCCATTGCAATAAATTATAAGGTTTGTAAGATAAGGATTAGGCCCTCGATCAACAACAAGGTCATTCATAACCTATATACGATAATACCAAGAGATTTCACAGAATGAATGGACAGAGGTACATATCAGTGATTTACTTACCAACATTTTTGGCAATGCTTTGGTACGTGAGTCAGGTAAACGTAACTTTTTTTCAATCCCAAATTTTAATTTTGAGTCAAATTCAGTGGGTGAAATAGGACACAGTTCTTCTTGACCTGCAGTATCCACTACATCATCCATTTTAACAACACATTCCAGTCTATGGCGAAGAGTGAGGCTGGCACCACCTAATGGCATGGAACAAAACATCACCCCATTTAATATTGAAACTCATTGTACAAACAACATAATCACATCATCCAATGGACAAGATGCTATGTCATTGCACAATATTTGTATTCTATATATAGTAGCACTATTTTCAACAATATGCATAATATAGTATTAGGCAATGCATGAATAGCACAATAGGCCACTCTTTGAACTTTTTTTACTACCAGCCAGCATAATTAAATGTATACAAATACAACGAAATTGAAGTTTAGCACTTGGCTATTCACTTCTACATGCAGGACAACTTACCATCATACCAGTATTGAATAACTATTAATTCAAATCAATGTACCATGGTTTTTAGGGACAAACGACTTACCACCATATATTCACTTTGTTTTACATAGTCAATAATACCATATTTATCCTCGGGTGCATGGGCCAACCATACATAGTGGGGTCAACTTAAGCCAGGATACAGTGGTGTAGCTAGTTTAATAGGGAATATCCAAAGTGGGGAAACCAGCTTGTCATGGCTGCCTTATATTATGATCAATTTACACGTACAAAACTATGGGAAATTCAAGAAATTTGATTCATAGTCAAAACTCATTATTGTAGTCGCCATATGGTTAATTGTGGTCGATGCCATATTTTGTGGTCAACCCCCCACCCAAGTATTATGGACATAGGTCTTGGTCATGAAAAATTATGCCAGCTGATATAATGAAGAGTACCAAGGTACGTGCTTAACCCTTAGGGCCATAACATTCTCACACATTAGCTTACATCCCAAAAAAGCACATTATAAAATTAATAATTATAGCTTGCTATGAAGTAAGTCAGGTGCCATTCTGCTCTTTTTGTCTCGTGGAAATGTTTATAAATCATGACTGAAGTGTTGATAAACTTATAAACCTATAGTTACATTCTAGCTTACATGCATGCGGCCTACAGTCAGTGTGAAATAAATTACACTCATAAGTTGAATGCGATTGTTTTGCAGCTCTATTAGGAAATGACTTGTACCATATGAAGTGTAAATAGTTCCTAGGTATATTTACCTGCATGTATATTGTGCTACATAATCTAGTCGTATTATAGTTCCAAACATATAAGGCTCCAAACGGTAAACATAGTGCCACCACATAAAATAACAATGTCATTACTACATCCTGAAAGTGTAGCCCAGTTTAGTAAGGCTGTGTGCCTATCACACATGATGTCAGAACATGTACTGACCTTTCAAAGCCTTTTCTATACACTTCTTATACAATGTTCTGTCTTCTGCATCTGCACTAAGATCATCAGACTCAAATTGAAATGGAGCTAGAAATCCAAGAGAACCCAAATGAAAGGACAAGATGGGTGGCAGATGTGCCTGCAGGAAAATAGACAAACACACAATAACATGATGTACATATAATTATAGTGAAGGTTTACAACATGCAGGAATTAAGCTCTGCCCACAGATTATAGCATAATATTATGGCCCCTAGCCGGCAAGCTATATTCAACGTGTAAGGTTGCCATACCTACTGAGCAAACTTTCTCTAAATAACCTTTTAATTTGGCTAAGATTATATAGTCAGAGGAATGTGAGGGGCAATCTTTGCTGAGATGGAAGGGTGAGATTTTTTTTCTCAGCCTTGCTGAAAAACGATAGATCTAGACTATGGCTATCTACTCTGGATAGGACTTGGACTAGGGGTCAGAGACACACAGGTTAGCCCTAGCAACCATCTCCTTATACATACACATGTACTTCCTAAGCACTTATACAATGTCATATATTTTGGGCACATACTTGAAACAGAGATGAAGTATAGAGGAGAGTACCATCACCACCAACACACACTATCAAGTCCACAGATTCTAAGCATTCTTTCCTAGAAACTGCACAGTAATAATTGGCCAAGTGTAAGAATGAGGAGCATAAAGCTGCTTCATCTGTACCTTGATTGCCATCCTCCCAAGAGAGTAGAGAATCCATGACACCCTTGTATGAGGGATCGTCCAGAACAGTACTTTCGTTCAACACAGATGGCTCAACAACAACATCAAGTTTCTTCTCCTGTTGAGAATGTGAACGTGGCAACAACTTCTATTTACGTACTCACAATTACACCAGCTAGGATGAACAGTAATTAGAACCCTTGCTCAGAATCAACTATACATACAGTATGTACAGTACGTATATTCTATAAGTGTAACTTAATTTTCGGAGATATAGTGAGGTATTCAAGTTTTGCCATGGATATTACGTGCATGTGTGAGTGCGTGCATACAAGCATTTATGTTTCTTTTTATAGATAACCTTTGATCTTCAAATCAGGGAAAGTTCAGAATGAGAGTAAACAAGACTATTCTTATATCCAGCAATCATAGAAGTGATTGTCTAACTCATAATGAAAGCATGACCTTAAGCTACAACAGAAGCTTTGCAGTTGCTACAAATAGTGGTCTATATAGTTAAAGATAATCACAGCAGTGCTATGACCTGCATGCCGGCAGACTATATAGGGATGGCCTGCTACGTTGTATCTGGAGGAGCATGCTGGTCATGTGTTTACATCACGGGGTAATCCATCAAGCAGAGGAAGAACAAATTAAGCTGAATTCTTGAGATCTAGCCACATTCAAACCTTAGGTCTTTGTACTAGCCCAATAACCCTCATGTACATGCTATTTTACAAAGAAATCAATACAATCAGAAATTCATAAACATAACACAATTATTACTATTGTGTACATTGCCCTAGTCTCACTAGCCAAACTCTCCACAAAAAAATACTCTGCAGTAACAACCACACTCTTATAGATGTGTGTACAGCAATCTTACAAGTACCATTTATCTAACCAATCTTAGACACTGCTGTTGTTAGCTTGTTTCCAGGCTTTCCCATAGTAGTAATCCTATTTTGTGTATACATAAAATTTGCGGGAAGAGAGCTTGGGAACGAGGCTACCAAAGCCTCCCATTTTGCAGAGTCTGGCTAGTGAGACTACGTTACCTCTACTAGCCATCTTGTTAAGTCCATAAACTTCAAAGTGACATCTTTATCCTTAAACTTCTTAATAACAAGAATCTGCAAAAAAAATATATTTTGTGTGTGAATGCATGGTATTGTAGTCTAGTAACAAAAAATATAAACGGAGGAAACAATAATATTATTATTATGGCAATATAGTTACAAGTTATGAACAGCTTACAATAAAGATGGAATGGAGAACAATACTCATCCTTTAAAGGAACTGTGTCACTATAATAACACTGTTTTGTTACTAAAAATACATGATGTTTTATGACATTCTGTGACCTTTTTTTGTTTGTTAACGTAATTGGGGTACCACATCTGGATACTAGCTCCATGTATGCAGTGCATTGCATCTTTATCAACAAAAAAACATCACAAAATGTCACACATTTTATTTTTGGTACACAAAACAGCAATTATAATTATAGTGACACAGTTCCTTTAATGTAGCATAGCACACATCTGTAAATGATTCTCACATTTTGTGGTGGGTCTGTCCAGTAAAGGTGGTGTTCACCGTGAGGATCTTCTAAAGAAAATCCTTCTTTCTTGCATTCTTCTTGTCTGCAGCCATGCAAACAATTGTAATTACAATTGTACACTCTAACAAGGGAACAAAACACAATAGGCTACTGCTGTTCTTCTCTGTCAGTAACGATGTAGAGCTGTTTGTTGTGTGTTCTGTGGGTTAGCAGACTTACAAACACTTTGAGTTAATTGTGTGTGAAACAGGTGCACATAAACCATCATCAGAAGTGCATGTCTACCTCATTTCTTGAGAGGTATTCAAGCACAAATAGTATTGTAATTAGGATCAAACTAGCTCCATTGGACATTAGCCCAATCTTCACTTTCAGTATGGGTTATATCATCAGAAGCATTAAGAATTTTTTGATTTTCAGCCCAGAAACTCACAAACGTGACCTAACTACAATCTACTATTAGTTATGGATCGAGTACAATTTATCAACCTACGTACAGCTACATTAAAACAATGTGATGCCACATGACCTAGTTTGAAAATGACTCCCTTTCAGAGCAGCTATTTCCTTATCACCTAAAACACATCTCAGTTATAGTGAGAGAGGTACAACACAAGTGCATGTATCACAACCGTACGGGAACAAAAATCAACAGACGTGTCAGCTCAGCAAACAAACTCCTCAGTCAGCATGCTAGATGCCTAAATATAATTGCATTCCATTGGGGTCACGTGACTGAAATGCAGACTAAAACTTCCCTGCTGAGCAAAGGTATTTCAGTCTGAGTCATAATATGTCCTCTTTGTCTCTCTTAATTGTGGCTATACATAACTTTACCATTGTTATATTATCGATGACTTTTCTTACAAGTTGGCTATGCAAGTAGTGGTCACTCCCAGAGGTACTGTACTTAGATCTGCGACCAGGGTCGCTGCAAAATCACAAGGTCACCGAGTTTTTTTTTCCGTGTGGTCATCGTGTCACAGAGCAAAACTTGGTTTTATCACAAATATGGAGTAGTTCATGCCCAAAAAACCAAAAACATTAATTCAGAGATACACATATTATCCATAAGACATACAGGGCAGGTTCTGTAGCTGTTTAAAGTAGATCAACAGTCTAAACTGTCGTTTACTACAATCTCGTTATCTAGTCCGCACAAAAGTACAAAGGTCAATCGATCACTCACATGATACACAAGCATGGTCACGACATCATAGGGATCACGATTTCAAAGTTACTGGGAATTTTTTTCGTGCAGTCACAAAGACATGGCCAAACTTAGGTGGCCACCAATTGTGACCCCAGTCGCAGATCTAAGTACCGTATAGCTCCAAATTTTCGTGGTACAATATTTTCGTGAATTTCGTGATTTGACCCTATATCACGAAAATTTTCTCCACGAAAATTTAGAAAACCGTATATCGGCAATATAATTTCAGAGATCGTGATTCACGAAAATTAGCTCAAAACGGCAAAGACAGACTTTTCACGAACTTTTTGAAC